>JAHBCN010014614.1:0-22349 GCA_019359885.1 Listronotus oregonensis
TCGATAAATCAATTTTCTTTTGGTTATGTTAAATTTTACATTAGTATATTAAATAAGTTTTCAATAAAAAAAAAATAATTGAAGCATTTTAGATTTTTTTTATAGTAAATCATAAAACATCAGTCCCTCACAACCTGTCATTCCCTCTATATATATATATATATATATATATATATTATTATAATATATTGTTTTAATTATAAGTAATTTATCAAGTTGATCGTTTGAAATGTCCTGCGTATATTTAATTTTATTAATTTTTAGGATTAAAAAAAATTTAGAATTAATAAATTGTCATTAAATGTGTGGCTATATTCTATTAAATGTGTGGCTATGTTCTATTAAATATCCTGTTAAATGAGTAAAATGTGTTCCTGGGCTCTAAAATTATTTGCTCCAAGGTCCTCTCTGTTTGACCTGTTCTATACTCTTTGGGACATGTTCCATATAGTTTAATTTGAAAACCCCTGATTTTTTTCTTTGCTTATTTTATCTTTGTTATATTGTTGTTTTTAAAATGTTTTCCTAAATTATAGATCATTATTAGTTAGCTAGATTATTTTCATTTTTTTTCTTCTTCTAAGGCTACTCTTTCCGTGGGTTTACCAATATTAGAAAGATATTTAAATTAAGTATTATTTTTAAAAAGTTTATTATAATTTAACCTTGAATTTGTTTTGGCATCTTAAATAATTTCTGGCTCTCTAGTATCTTTTCTTACAGTCCACCAATACAAAATTAACTATTATTTTGAAATTAACATTGGTTATCAGGGTGATTGGTGAGTAGAGACGAAAAATGAAGACCTGAATTATTTTTTTAATTCAATCGTAAACCAAGAATACTTTTTTTGCAAATTTTCCTTCGTTTCGATATTTCACTATAAACTTTTGCTAAGCAAAAATTCTAAATCACATTGTGGGTGTCGCTAATCTTATTGTTAGTTGGCGCTTTCAAACTATTACGTTATATGAAATCAAGTATGACCGTTATCAAAAGTTAGACACTTATCAATCTGTTATTGGAAAAAACATAATACATAAAAATATTCCTATTTTTCTTGTAAACTACATTTTCTTGTGATTTTTCCAATAACAGATTAAAAAAGTGTCTAACGACAAATCAAACTTGTCTTCAATGCTGTTTAAAAACCAAACACCCACAACGTGATTAAAATGTTTTCTTTCCAACTTTATAGTGAAATATTAAACAAGAAAAATTTACAAATTCCGTTTTAATTCAAAATTAAAAAATTATTCGGTTTTCATAATTCCTTTAAATCCCTTTTTTAATTAATTATTGCATAAATAAACGTTGTTTTCTGTGTTTTATAACGAAAAAGTTATTAAAGTTGCGATCAACCAATTTAAATAAGTATGAATTAATATTTTAAAATACAAATTTAAACAAACTTTTAAATGTATTTGTAAATAATTTACCAAATTTAAATTATTTAAAACTATAATTATAAATTACCTATCATATTTTTCATAAATGAATTTTATTTATTCCGGATCAAAACCAATTGTATGAAAAATTAATTAACGTTTATTTGTTTGATTGGCTTACGCTGTCGACACATTACCCAAACTGTAAATGCAATTTTTTTAATTTAATTTTGACTTTTTACTTGTAGGACGATCTAAGAGTTGTAGGAGACGCAATTCTCCAGATATGGAAACAATAATCTGACCAAGTTTTGTGCAATCTACAGAGTATACAAATTGAAAAGAAGAAATACTTTCTGTCTAAAAAAGAACCCGAGCTTTTGCAAGCTGCTTTTCCTAAACCAGGTAATTAGTGTTAGTATCAGGCCCTGCTGACCCGGGGGACAGGGGACAAATCCCCTCGCCCTCGCCTTCAAGGTCTGGCCCCTCACGTCAAAAAAAATTAAGAATGTTTGTGGTTGTTTATCTCTCATAATTATATAAGACTTTTTCACTCCCTTTTTAACAAGGTTTTAAGTTGACAAAACGAGAAAAGTTCAATTTTTTATCAAGTGGTTTATCTTGGTTAGTTCAGGTATTTTATGATAGCTCATTTCAGGCACACAAACAAATTAAGTGGTCTGTGCATTTGGACCTTCAATCTATATATTTATATATATATATATATATATATATATATATATATATATATATATATATATATATATATATATATATATATATTTTAATTCCTGAATCAAATCCCAGGTCCGTTTATATACCCTTAAAATTTTATAAATTGCAAAAGCTCTAAAAATAGCTCAAAATGGGAAAAATACAGTTATAAAAAAAAAAAAATTTTAAGCAAGATTAAGTATGTTCTTATGTATTTTGATCCAAATCTAAATGAGAATCCGTCTGGCTGGTATTCGTTTGCCATGGTCTGGCTGCCGGGGGTTTTCAACGAAGGGTAAACCCCCTCGTAATTTCTTTATTTCAAAGATATTGAAAAACGGTTTATACAAAGTTGTAGGAATTTAAAAGAATAGACGTTTGCCATGAAAACAATTGAACATCAATAAAAAAGTTAACGAAAAAAATATTTATCTTCCTTATTTTAAATGGAAACCGTTATTAGTTTTTTGGATTCTCTAGAAAATTCTAAACCTTTTCATTAGGTTTACATTCAAAGTTAAAAGTTTCGGCAATGGACAATTGAAAATCGGTAAAATGTCTTATACATTCTATTAAATAGGCTGAAATCAAAATAATTAAATAACAAAAAAAAAACATTTATTTGCATAAAAAATCTAACATTTAGTAATCCATTAACGAATCAAAGGTTCGAAAAACCTCCTTCATAAACCAAAATGCGCTCTATGTTCTCTGACGTGTTGTGTAATTCATGATTGACAGCTCTAAAGACTCTTTATCCTCTCTTTCATTTCATTTGGACTTTCAAGGCGAGCATTCACGAAAGGGGATGTCCCCACAGAAAGTAATCCAATGGGCTGGGTCGGGACCTAGGAGGCCAGAGAATGGTCCATCTCCCCTATTTTCTCCTGGTTTCCCTGTTTCCTATCCGTTTCGATCCATGACGTTCAGTCAGAAAAAGTGACATCATGTTATGCGGCGGGGCCCCGTTTGGAAACATATTTCTTCTAACTTGAAGTTACATTTTTAATAATGTCGGCAACGATTCTCTTTAAAAATTTTTTTGTTACCAGTTAAAGTACCCTCGAAAAATATGGGCCAACAACAGAGTTATCTATAATTCCACCCCCTAGTTCACTGACCATCTTCCTTGTTTCATAATTTCCCCTCTCAATTAAAGTTTTTTGACTGTAGTACCTTATATTATGGGTTAAGTACGATCACTTTTAAACGTAGATTCATGGTGAATAACACGTTTTTAAAAAAGTCATGGTTTTGGTCAAATTTCTCTATAGCCCAAGAACAAAAATCTGCTCTTTTTTTTTTACACCAGGTAGTAGCTTCTGGTGATACGAATCGACAGGGATTTTGTGATTTTGTAAAATTCTCTTCACAGATGTGTAAGACATACCAAGGGCTTCCTCCGGTGGTACTTTGGATGGGATTCTCATGAACGGAAAGCAAAACTCGTGCTGATTTTCCTCATTGAGAACAGGCATTAATAAAACTCTTTCTTATAACCTCATTTCCGGTCTCCCGAATCTGTCTCCTAATTTTTAACGTTCTCAAACTTGGTTGCCGCCTGTCGGGACTGTTTAAAATATGTCGTTTGGACGCTCTCAACTGATACACATTCCTCGCCAAGTATTAATATCTATTTTCTCTTTTGGTAACCTTTTCTGTTCATTTTAACAAATAGTTATAGTAGAAA
Organism: Listronotus oregonensis; assembly: GCA_019359885.1. Taxonomy (NCBI): domain Eukaryota; kingdom Metazoa; phylum Arthropoda; class Insecta; order Coleoptera; family Curculionidae; genus Listronotus; species Listronotus oregonensis. Next base: position 3,793 of record JAHBCN010014614.1, read on the forward strand.
ATTTCTTTGACAAGTAAACTATCAAAAGTTTGACGACTGTTTGATCCCTCCTGCACGGCAACCCCCACTGTTGGAGCACGTGTCCCATTTTGACATTTTTGCATTTCAGCATATTTAATAGAATAAGCTATAAGACTTTTACTGATTTTCAATTGTTCATTCTCCGAAACAACTTTAGACATGTAACACCCTATATGAAAAAGGTTTAAATTTTCTAAGAATCCAAAAATCACTAATATAGGGTTCCTTTTAAAAAAGGAAGATAAATATTTTCTATAACTATTTTATTAGATGTTCAATTGTTTTTCATGGCAAACTTCATATTCTTCAAAAATTTTCCTACAACTTTTGTATAAACCGTTTTCAATATCTTTTGAAATAAAAAATTACAGTGTTTACCCTTGTTGGACAACCCTGTACATGCTCAACTTTTATAATACCTGATCAAGTTAATAAAAAAAAATGTTTTTTAATAATGGTAATTTTTTACAATTTTTGCGTTTTTCGCTATCTACTCAAAATTTGAAGCTTAAGTAAACGGACTTCGGATTTGATTCGATCAGTCAATAAAAAAAATCGTTTTATTGAACTCAACTGAAATTAACCTTTTAGCAGTGTTTCGCAATTTACCCAACATTTTAAGGGTTATGGGCCAGACGGACCTCGTTTTGGTTTACTCATAAAATACATAAGATGGATGGATATGGTCAACTGGAACCCTTTATTTATTTTTTTTTGCCATAATTTAAAACTTTTTCTTTAAAACGTTAGGGTACACTAATGAAATAAGCACTGTCTTTATTAATAAAGTTCATCGGGGTATTATCTTACACTAGTTATAGTAACTTTAAATGTAAAATGGTAGCTTAATACTTTAATGCATTTACTATTAGGCCTACATTAGGTGTAATGAAATAAATAGTTTTTATTTCACTTAGTTTAATTAATTTTTTCCCACTTCATTATTAACAGTTTTTAACTGAAAGGGAAAGTTATTTTACCGTATATAACAATTAATTTTTGTTTGACATTTTTAAAATTTTGTACGTTTGCTTGGATTGAATAATAACACATAGTTTTAAAATACGTAAAAATGTATTTGCTAACTACTTCAAATATTGAGTAACATAAGATTAGATTAAATTAGATTATTTGAGCGGAGATGGCAAAAATGACCTCACCACTGCAACCTTGCAATTTATTGTGGTTTCTCCTATCGTTCTTTAGAGTACCTTGTCCAGGCCCGTCTTCTTAACTAGACTTCAGAGTCTTGACACTGGCCACTCCATATATCTTGCCGGTTTTGGCTTTTTCTCACCAAGCCTAGTAAACCTAAGCCTACATAGTGCTACACAGTGGCACCACACATGTACTGCCTCCTGGAAGAACCTACCCCTGCTATCCTCCACCAGGCCTATTCTTTCCAGGTGCTTGTTGAGTTTGCAATGTCCTGTTAGTTGACCTACCGTTATCCTTACGACTTTACGACTGTGGCTCAGTAGGTCCGAGGTAAACTTGGCCGAGCAGGTCTTAATGAACTGCTTTGCCTGTCATTGTCCTAACTACAACTAACCACCATGCTTTAAGGAGGCCTGCCGAGATTCCACAGAATGGCTTAGGGTCTATCATTTCCATGACTGATCCTATTTTGGCTAGGTCGTCGGCCTCTTCGTTACCTGGGTGGCCCTCGTGGCCTGGTACCCAGGCTACCGTAAGTTTGTTCGCCAAGCCGACTTTATCCAGGGCCTGTATACAGTACAGTCCCCACTAGTTTGGAAATTTAAATTTTGGAGAACTGATGGCTTTCAGGGCCGCTTGGCTATCTGGTAATGACGATGTTTTCCTTTACTCACTTTTTCTTTAATCAGAACGGCACAACGCATTATTGCTGCGATTTCCGCTTGGAAAACAGTGGCGTGCTGACCAAGACTTAAGGTTATCTTTTCTCTAGGCGTGTCTCCATAGATGCCAGCTCCTAATGCCTTGTTGGTTTTGGAGCCATCTATATACCAGATATGATCGGCTTTGATTGGAGGGCCTTCTTTCCAGTCCTCCCTATCTGGTATGACAATCCGAAAGTGTCTGTTGAAGATGAAACGAGGGGTTGATCTGTCCGAGGGTATCTCAAACAATGAGCTGACCTCTTGGTCCCCATCTATTTCCCATCTTGAGATCCTTTGATGTCCTATAATTGGACTTTGACCTTGAGTAACATAAACATTGCTTTTTAATATATTTGATAAACCTTACTAGTAAGTAGTAAGGCAAGGTAAAATCAATTTTCTTATCAGCCCGAGATGGGTTTAAAGTCTTAAACATGTTATCGAAACATGAGTCGCGTCGAAGAATCAGCACACTACATGCGCCATTAGACTCCTACTTATGTTTACATTCTTTTGTCCGGCCCGGGCCGATCATGCGATATTATGGGCGCCCTCACCACTCTCTGTCCCGCGCCCTTTAGAGGTACCCAGCACCGGCCTGGTTAGTATCCAGGCTGGCAAGTATGTCGTCTTTTAAAAGTTTTACGGCCGAGTGATGATCGCGTTGTTAAATTTAGCAATGGACTTAGCAATTGTTAAAAGTTAACAACGGTTTAGAATATTTAACAAAATGTCAGATTGACAGGTTGCCTACTAAAATCATTAAATAACACTGACAATGACGTTTTGTTAAACTTTTCTAAACCGTTGTTAACTTTTAACAATTGCTAAGTCCATTGCAAAAACCCATCATCAATGGCGTTTTAATTGATGTTAAGTACGTTTTAGGTAACAGTTTGCAATTTCGCTTGGTGATTGCATAATTTAATCCAGATAATTTTTTTAGGGGGTTGAGTGAGTGACTCTACTGCACTTACTATAGGTCTTATCGGTTAATACATTTTTGCCAATCCGTATGATTTGCTTTACTTAATTTTTCCCAAGGAATGATTTTCAATTTCTTTCCTCAGGTTGGCGCCACTAACCAGAACCTTTACATAAAATAGGTTAAGACAGAAGCTCTAAGAAGAGCCAAAACCAACGTAGATGAGATCTGAATCATATGCCCACTAGTCCAGTAAGCAAAGGTTTTTTGCAGGAAAAAAAATGTAGAAGCTTTTTTATCACCGGTTCTATAGGTCTTTTGGGCTGCTGAATCCGTATCTGAGGTTTGCCATCTCGCCAGGCATGAGTTTCACAACGAAATTGCAAAAAACGGTAGCGTAGTGGTCAGAGTCTCGGCTCGCCGTGCCAGCGATCCGGGTTCGATTCCCCGCCGGGGAGACGTATTAGGTAGTAGTTATTTAAAATAACGTCCGTGGTGGCACTACCGCGTTGTCTAAACGAGTGCTGTGAAATGCAATATTTGCATGTTTCAGTGCTTGGACAGCGTTGACGAAAATGGGGAAAAAGATGGGTTAAACATCGGAAAACCCGGCACTCACGGTACTTTGGTACTTAGGAGCATATATGTATATGAATATGTCCGGCATATATTATATACATATGTATATGAAAAATCCTTCCTGAGCTGTCACAAAGATAAAAAAAAATTCGAAACTTTTTTCAGTTTTTTAACTATAACTTGAAACTAAGCGTTTTTTTCATGGTAACTATAATAAACTAAATTAAAGGAGACAAAATTTTCTACAAATACGTTTTATAACTTTAAAGTCTGAAACAATCCATAACGTCGTTAGATCGTGTTGAAAAAATGGCATTTCTTTACTTTTCGCTAAAAAGGTAAAAACCTTATTCTAAGTGCGCGCTGGTTCTCTACTATTAATTTCCTACACCTCCAAAATCAATTATTTTATGATTACCAGTTATGTCCTGGTTACAAATAAGGAATTGACACACGTGAGTGAGGTCCATAGGACAACGAGCCTTCTAGCTCAAATGAAACCGTACTACTTTTAATTTAAGGGGAATAAGGTTTTGATAAAAGGGAACATATTTAAAACAAATTTTTATTTACATGAAAAAAAAAACAAAAACTTGAGAATGAAGAATTTAGATAACTATAATAGAAGCAATGTCGTTCATGTTCATTATGGACAAAATTTAGTATGTTTTTGCAAAATAAACTTTAATAATATAAAAAAAGGTTAAACCGAAAATAAGAAAAGAAAAAAAAAGTCATTACTTGCATGAAGCTCAGGATTTCGTTCGCAGATGATTCGTTTAGAAGAACCAGGCTGTATATCCGCAACGACGTAATGCTTTTTTTTTGGTCAGTGGACTACTCGAGCTCTTGAAGGATATGCGCTGGTCTCTCCACTGAAAAAAAAATTTTAAATTTTGACATTTGATCTGTCACTTTAATTAATAAGCTGATAAAACAGTATGTTCATCAGCATTTAAGGTTGGCGAAAATGTAGCATCCATCTCCTCACTGAGCTGCAACCCACCAACACAGTTACAGGGTATTTCACCAAGTACTGCAGTGGCTGGGAAAAAATTCAACTACCTGAGCAGTGAGGATGGAAAGATATTAAAGGCAACTTGATTTCTATCCTTTGAGTCCAAAACCCCTAAAACTTATTGTTGTGCCAGTGCCAGAAGGGCCAAGGGCCATTGCGGATGCAGAAGGGTTGGGTTATACCCCAATGTGTCAATTTAAAGGTGCTCCAATATAAAAATACTGCTAAGGTGACTATGGAGATATTTCAGCAAGGATCAAAGGTAATTATACTATAATAGTAATTTTTTCTAATCTAGTATTATCACTGTAAATTGGGAACTATACTTGCAAGATCAAAAGTCATTTAAATTTTATTTTTTCCATTTGATAAAGCGCCTATCCTTTAAGAGCTTGAGCAGTCCACTGACCAGGAAAACACTACGTCGTTGCGGATATACAGCGTGATCCTTCCAAACGGATTATCTGCAAACGCAATCCTAAGCTTTATGCAGGTAATGACTTCTTTTTCTTCTTCTCCTAATATTAAGGTCTATTGTGCAAAGACATACTAAATTTTGTCCATAATGAACATGAACGAAATTGCTTCTATTATAGTTATCTAAACTATCAATTCTTGTAGTTTTATATAGGTAAGAATTCTGCAGGTGATTTCTTTCTTGTAACCAGGACATACTTGGTAATCATAAAATCATTTATTTTGAAGGTGTATGAAATTGATAGAACGGCACCATCCCGTACTTTGAATATTGTTTTTACCTTTTTAGCGAATAGTCAAGAAATGCCATTTTTTTAAACACGATCTAACGACGTTATGGATTGTTTCAGACTTTAGAGTTATTATACGTAATTGTAGGAAATGTTGTATCCTTTAATTTGGTGTATTATAGTTGTTGTCAAAAAATCGCTTATTTTTGAGTTAGAGTAAAAAACTGAAAAAAGTGACGAAAATATTAGTTTTTGCAATTTTGTTGTGAGCTCATGCCTGACAGGTGGCAAACCTCAGATTCGGATTCAGCAGCCTAAAAAACAAAAGAAACCGATGAGGAAAAAACTTCTCCATTTTTTTCATGGAAACGCCGTTTCTGAATGACTGGATGACTAGTACACACGGAAGACCAAACCTAGACCGCTCTCATAAGTGACAGATTAATTTGTTGTAGCAGATACATCTATTATTTTTTAAAATAAGAATGGTAGTGAGTTAGTTAATTAGTTTTATGGTTTCCTGACATTAGATCCGCATGAAGCAAGCGAAGCACTATCATTTATTTTACGATTTTTTAAAGAAGTTTCCTATGCTAAAATATTTGAAAACTGGCAGGCTTCTAGGATTTAGTTATTTTAGTTTTTTTATATAAGAATAACTGTGTAGCATTAATATTAACTGATTTACGTCATAAATTACACAAAATCTCAGATTTGCCAAAAAAATAAAAAATTTAAAGGTTCAATAATTTCATTTCCTGTTTATTTTAAACTTTAAAGTTTATTTCATATTTTCAAAGACGGTGTTAAAAAGCTTATTATCAAAATGATAATTAGTTTTTTTTGTTGGATGATTTGCAAGTTCTTAAGTTTGAACTGATTTTGTGCACTCTTTTAGTGCACATATCATCAAGTAAAAAATAATTTTACATTAAATGATTTCGCCACAACAATATAGAAAATATGTATTAGATCAAGAGGAGGACGTATTGTCTTCGTTATTTATTATATCATTTTATATCGAGGACCTTGTAATATTAAAACACAGACACCACAAGCTAGCCAACCACGTGATTAGTTATTTTTGTTTAAAGCTATGGCTTTAAATAATAAAAAAGTCTTCTAGAAAAGCAATTACTAAAATTGTCGCCAGCTTTATATTTCTTCTGTTAACGTTGCAAATAAATAATAAGGATAATCTCAAATTATCTCTTTAAATAGAATTATCAATTTAAAACAATTTTACACTTAAATGTTGATTAAAAGTTGATGGTAATTAATCAAAGTAATTTATTTTAAATAAATTAAAAAAAGGCCTTATGAAAAAAAATTGAAAAAATAAACTTAAAATTAAAAAATATATAATTTTTTTAAATTAAAAAGTCTGCTAGTCTAATCAAAATTTTGCATATAGTCTATATTATTTTGGAGGCTTAATTTTGTTTATCATCAAGCAAAATCGTATATACCTCCAATTAATATTTGAAACATAAATTTACGAGCCTCCACTGCCTGCTTGGCGTTAGCGCGCAACGCGAAATTAAACGCGAAATAAATGTTTGTGAAGTTTTGTGAGATACTTTTTGTATTTATTTGCTTATATTATATAATATATTATTTGTTTGTTTTGGAAGCAGCTAACAGTGGTAAGTAAAGGGTTTATATTGTTATATACATATATACAGGGTGCCACAGATTCGAGTGCATGCATGGGATCTCGGAAACCGTAAGAGATACGAAGTCGGTTAAATTATGGCAAGTTGGCATTTAGGTTAACAACATCCGATTAGAAAGTTAAAATTCCGAGTACTTCGGAGATATCCGGAAAAAACCGAAATTGCTGATTTCGTTTTTATTTTCTGACGTTATTTAAGAGATATGAAAAACAAAAGACACTTTCTCATGGCTACTTCTTAGCTCTACAAAACAGCGTTGAGGAGATTTTCGTACGACGTTTCGTTTCGTTAGACCATCTCAACTTTATTTTTAAATACGGACCTAGAGTTTTTATTTTATTTTTTGAACCTCTTATTATCCCAATTACAAAAATGTATAACACTTAATATTTATTAACAAATATGGAACGCCCTATAAAGTTATGTGCGTTCCTTGTCTTATCATTGTCTCTTATGGAAAATATGTTTATTTAACAGAAAAATATTAAAGTGTTATACATCATTGTATGGGATTATAATTAAAAAATGCAATAAACAATGTACGCATTTAAAAAATAAAGTTGATGATGGTTTAAGAAACGAAACGTCTCAAATTCTCAACTGTTTTGTAAGCAGAAGTGGCCATGAGAGATGTCTTTTGTTTTTCATATCTCTTTAAATAACGCATAAATAAAGCGAAATCAGCAAGTTTCGGTTTTCGAATATTCCGGAAGTACTCGTAACTTTCTAATCGGCATGTTATAAGACTAAATGCGAACTTTGCTGTTTAGACTCGTATCTCTACGGTTTTCGAGATCCCCATGCATACTGACTGTGGCTACCTGTATAGAATTAAGGAGATAATTCTGGAAATTGCTGACCGGATTGTTTGTACTGTTCCAATGTTGCCGAGTTTTAAGGGTTTTTTATCAGTTTGTCTGGGCTCGTAAATAATGTTATATAATAAAAATATACGAATGAAAAAATATAATAAAGTTAAGATATGGACTTTGTCACTAATGTTGGTATGGCAGTCCAATCATCTGTTGCCGTAGGATCAGTTCTTCGTAACATCAGTCTTGAAGGCTTGGAAGAAGCAGATGGAAGAATAATTCTGCACACAATGGATATGGTGTGCAGTGGAGTAGAAAGGATTGTCATTCGCAGTAGTGACACTGATGTATTGGTACTAGCTGTGTCATTTTTTCATGAGTTCCAGACGAAAGGACTGAAAGAACTATGGGTATTATTTGGCACTGGAAAGACTCGTCGATACGTATCTGTACACAATCTGGCATCCTTTCTGGGTTAGCGCAAGGCTCCAGCTCTTTGTTTCTTTTACTGCTTGACGGGTTGTGATACAGTGAGCTACTTTGCTTCTCGTGGAAAGCGTACCGCATTCTCAGCTTGGACCAAAGAGGAAGAGACGGAGGCGTTCTTTAAGCTAAGCCACCCAGTAAATTTACCATTGAAAGATGATGTACTCCATACGGTCGAAAATTTCATAGTTCGGATGTATGGAGTTAAAAATGACGAAATTACCACCGTGAGTGGCGCTCGGCAGTTTATGTTTTCTACTTTAAACCGTCCTGTATAAGCCATACCCCTCTCCCGAGGTGCATTAATAAAACATATTAGTCGTGCTGCATATCAGGCTGGACAGATTTGGGGAAGGGCGGCCGACGGTAGCAAACCACCCTCGCCGGAAAACTGGGGTTGGACAATAAGTGACGGTAAATGGCAGCCTGTCTGGACCGATGATCCATCGATTTGGGCAGTGTGTAGGACTCTGAATAGGTGCGGCTGCAGCACCAGTTGCGAAACTCAAAGATGTAAGTGCCGCCGTTTCGACCTTCCATGCACCCCCGCGTGCAAGATGTGCAAAGGTTCTTGTCGAAACCAGGCGTAAGTTAACAAGTCTTTATCTACTCTTCGTAAAAAATGCCTTTTTTTCTTTTTCAGTAAAAATGTGGGAGATATAGAAGAAATGTTACATGACGATCGAGAAAAAAATTCTCTTTAAAAGTCGATTTTTTATATATTTTTCTAGTAAATTTTATGTTATTATGTATTGTTTTTTGTAAAATCTGTTTGTAATTAGTTATTTTGATTTGCCATCATCGGCTTTTCAAAAATTGACCATTAATTAATTAATTGATCATTAAAGTACGAATTTTGAAAATTATCAAATTTTGGACCAAAAAATACGTTTACAGTGCCAAATTTCGAAAACTAAACTTTGGATGTCTAAAATAACTATAAATCTAAACTCTACGACCTCGAATTATGCGAAACTGACTCTCTGATTGTTATTATCGGTTAACATTAGCAATTTCAACAATTTGAGGGGTAGTTCGCTAAACACCACCCCCACCCCGCCTCCTAAGGGACGAATCAAAAATCACGACGGGTCAAATCACTTAAAATGGTCTTTACTACTACTGTGCCAAGCGGCTTGCTTTTAACACAAAATGCAGTTTTTTGTTGCGTACCGCTAGTACTAAAACTAGTGGACTGGTCTAGGCTAAAATACCTAATGAGAAAGTTTGAAAGCTAAAAAAGTGGCAGCAATGTTAAAACTTTTCGAATAAAGTGTTCTTAGAATCATTAGAAAACAATTACACGAAAACACTGGTTCGCAAGATGGACTCCCTGACTTGGTTGGGTAGTGCAAGAAAGTACAAGTACAATAAGAACAAGTGGACTGTTGCATACAGTTTTTTAACGAGTATAGTTTTAACCCTGTACAATTTTTGAACTCTGCGCTAACTGCAGATAAGCTGCAGTGCTGTATTTTTTGAAAGAAGAGGTCAAAAAAGTGAAAAAGAAAAAGTGATTCCCTCCCCTAAAGTCAAACATCAGGCAGTCAAAAAAAAACTATGACCACTATGATTTCCCGGGAATTTTTTAAATTGATTTTATAGGAAGAGGTACCACTGACGCTACTAAAGGAAAAGTCCATATTTGAACGCACTACTGCACGCAGTTATCGTTGTGAAAGCTGCTGTTAGGAAATGCGAGTTTCTAGAAATCCGCCACCCATCCAACATCCCAAATTTGGCTCTCTGCGACCAATATTTGTTAACTAATCGGAGCTACGGGAAAGACAATTTATCTATGACGAAGAGATTCAGGCCTCTAGTAGCGTCAATGAATACATAAAACTGGAAAAATTTGAAAGTCCTCAAAAACAGCTCCTATTTTGACATTTTTTTTTATAATTTTGTTTTTCCATAATATTTAAAATCAGTGACCTTTTGAAGGGGACAAACAAATATTTATATTGCTTAAACAATATTTATGATATTTAAATGAAACATTTTTTTTAATCGCTGTAACTTTTTAAATATTATTTTTTGTCATTTTTACACAGAATCATTCTTGCTACAAAAATACTTTTACAATAATTTCTCGTATTTTTCATAGTTTCGAAGATATCGTCAAATTTAATTTTTGAGGGCAAAAATGTATCTTAATTTCCGGATTGTAATAATTGCTTATAAGATATTTTTTATATAATAGTGACATAAAATGAATATACGTAACAAAATTAAAAATTTATATATTTTTTTAGGATTTAAACAACTCTGAGAAACATATTTTATGTTAGAAATTTAGAAAAAAATAATAAAATTTAAATAAATAAAATTTTATGAAGAGTTATTTATCAGTATTTTTAAAATATTTTATTAATTGCTAAAATTTTTCTGCATTACTCACATATACAAAAAATATGAAATTTAATTTTTATTTTGCGTACCGGAGATTTCATCTCTTCAAGCCAGTGAGCAATAAAGGCCACTTTTTCTGCAGCCACATGCTGAACCGCATCCTGTTTTGCAGGCGCAAAATATGATTTTTAGGACGGTTTAAGGTGCTGCTAGTTGCGTCATTTTTACTGGTTTTAAATAATCGTCTTTTTACCAACCCCATTCTTCAGGAGGGATTAGAGAATTAATCTTTTGCTGGACTTATAAGTAGACTCTTTTAATATGTTGTTTTGCAACCTCCTCTGTCAGAGGTAGTAAATAAAGTTATAAACTTTTATTTTTTGAAGCTAATGCTATAAAAGTTTTTGGCAGTTTTAGCATCATACATTGTGAGAATACGACTAACACCTTCATTGAAAAGTACTTCATCAATTTGATTTTCAACGATAAATTATTATTAAAAATTTTAATAAAATTATTTTAAAACCCTTTATTATAAAAGGGCGGAAGTATTTTCACATCCAGTGAATGCATGAATAAGTAAAGATACTCTTTTTAATATTTTCGTATTTATTAATATAGTTTTAATTGAATAAATTTTGGGCATTTTTTTTTGAGTAGTTTAAAAAAAAACTTTTTTCTTTATCATCAGGTTTTTAAAATCCCACAAGTCCAAATGGAAAATTAATTCTCAAAATCCCTCCTGGAAGTTGGGGGTTTAAAAGGACGATTTTTACCCGGTAAAAATGCAGCCAGCAGCACCTAAAACTCTTGAAAATCATATTTTCCTGCAAAACGGATGTGGTTCAGCATCAAGCAGAAAAGTAAAATAAAGGTCCTTTGCTTATGGCTTGCAGGGTTTGCGGTGAAAGTGACTGCGAAACCACCACCCTTGAAGAAAAAATATTATAAAGTATTTTTTTTAAAAATTAAATTTTAATTGTCCCCTCCAAAAGGTTTCTGATTTTAAAAGTTTGAAAAACAAAAATATATCAAAATCGGACTGTTCTTAAAGATTTTTCAACTAAAATCTTCATTGACCTACTACCCCATATTTGCCAAGAACAAAAACTTGCTAATATGCATCCCAAACGATGTAATATATGCATTGAGCTTAAGGAAGATTATATTAAAAAACATTAATGAGAGTTTTCTTCTTTTTACCGTTAATCTACCTCGAAACGGGAACTTTTAAGACTGCCTACGTATTACCTAATGACAAATTAATCATAACCATTTATAAAATAAGAGTTATTTGAAGGCATTGAATTCTAAATTAGGGAAAAGGATTAAAAAAGAATTGAAAAAAACAATAACTAATAAATTTCCTTTGGATTTTATAGAAACTTAAATAATTTTATTTTATCCCATATTAAAAATTATTAATGACCGATTCATGCCGTAACAACGACATATATACATATTTCCAAACTTGCTTTTTAAATTGTTTAAACCAATTTAATAAAAACGGACTTTTACTACAATTATCGGGTTTAATTGTTTCGTTTCCATTAAAATCGTTTGTCCCCTTAATGTGTTCATTATTTTATTGAAGTGCGGCATATGTCTTTTGTTTTTTTTTTTATGATTTAAAGGAATTTAATTTTTGGGTTATTTAAATTCAATGTTATTTTAAAATAAATTATTTTGGCAATCTTTGGTTTCTTTTATGGAGGAAAGGGAAGGAGAAATATCTCCTATGGGGGACGAATTAAATAAGTGTCCACTGTTTCGCAGGAAATAAAACCTGAAAAAAACCACCAAAGGGGGCTGGGATAGGCAGAGCCCTATGGTATGAAAATAACATCGTTGACAAATTAAGTTGGACTAAAATAACCTAAAACAAATCCTCTTTTCAAAAAATGGTTTTTTGTAAAAAAACCCGAATCATTATTAAATAAAATAATTATTTAAAGACCCTGAAATGTTGTTCCACCAAAATTCTCAAATATTTACCACCTGCAACTAAAAACTTCCTTGTTTAAAATTAGAAACTATCCACAAACCACAGGAAAACACAAATAAAACCTCCTCGGACCGCCAGGTGGGACCAATATGACCGAAATGACATTTTCCTATTTCCCTTGCCGTTCTACAGAGGCCTTTGAAATTTACCCCGTTGCTACTGTAGCTCCATCCTAATTTAACGCATTTTGACGGACAGATTTTCATGTTAAAATGTTCTCCTTTCCTCTCCCTCCATGGTTTTCTTGGTAACGGTAAATTATTGTCGTTTCAGACCATCCGACCAAACCTAAAATGTTTTTATTTAAATTTAAAGTTAAAAATTTTTGGTAATTAATATATATATATATATATATATATATATATATATATATATATATATATATATATATATATATATATTATATTTATATATATATATATATATATATATATATATATATATATATATAAAATATGTCCACGGAAAAGGTTTGAATAGGAAAAACTTTTTTATCGAAAAAAAACCCCTCCTGATAAAAATTTTTGTAAGAGTAAGGTTGGGATAAAAACATTTAACATTTATGGGGGTTCAGAAAATTGAAAAAACCCAAAATTAAAGAGTAAATTCATTTATTTGGGGAAGATATAGAAATAAGTTACTGGGAAAAGTAGTTCAAAATTAAAAGGTATCTCAAATACCAATTTTAAAAAAATCAGCCTACCTTTATTAATTTGTGAGAAAATTATTTTAATATCAATTAACTAATTTCAAATTAACAACTCTTTTTTTATACTAGTAGGCGTTGATAGTGACAAGCTTTATTGACTCCCCGCTTTTATAAATATTAGCCGTAGTATCGTCATTTTAAATGCTTTAAAAAAAAAATTTTTATTAAATTAAAATATCAAAAATTTAAATTGATATTAAAAAAAATTTTTAAATTAAAAATTTTAAAAAAATGGCCGATTTTTTAAGAAATTTTTTTTTTTAGAGACTACCTTTAATTTTGAACAACTTTTCCATAACTTATTTTCATATCTTGAAATAAATACTTTTTAATTTTTTAAGTTTTTCAGTTTTCTGAAAGCGTATAAAATATGTTAAATGTTTCTTTAATCTTCTCTAAAAACAAAATTTTTTATCAGAAACTTTTTTAAAATCAAAAAAAAAAAGTTTTTTTTTTTTTCCACCTTTTCCTTGACAACTGTTTTATATATATATATATATATATATATATATATATATATATATATATATATATACAAATCGTTAATATCCCTAAACACACATAAAAAATAGGGATCATCGTTTACAACCTGAAATCCATTTTTTTAATACAATTTATTTTCAAATTTATTCATTGTTTTAAACGTTTTTTGCTTATATTATGGACTAAAAATTAAACCAAAATTAATTCAATGATCAAAAAAAAATTAACATAAAATTCTTTCAATTTTTTATTATTTTTTCTAATGGATGAAATGTCTAACAAATTTACTTTGTTTTCGTCTGGACCAGTGAAAGGAAAATTATGCAAAATATCGTTTGCCAATTACCAAAATAAATAAGCATATAATAATAAGATAATTTGCATATTTTTTTAAAGGGGTTTGTTTAACTTTAGGGAGCTTCTTTTTTGTTTTTAATTTAGTCTACTTAAGTTATTGTTTAAAATATTATTTGATATAGGAATAACTGAAAAGTAAGTCAGATGTAATAAGGCAAAAATCAAAAATTAATAAAAAATTATATTTAATTGCAAATAGTTATATTATTATTTTCTTGATTGAAAATTTAAAAATATTGATCCATACTACCCAAAGCAACATGGATGGCCATAAGGACAAAAACCAAGTCGACCGAAGCTTTCGATTGGGGGTGTTCCGTTTAAAACAACCAACCTAAGTAGTCGTACCTAACAGGATTTTAAATTTTGCATTATATTATGTTATTGGTAATAGGATTTTTTCCACAACATCATTTAAAAACCAATAGCTTTTAAGATATTTTGGGTTTGTTTTTTCTTAAACGGAGTGATTTTAAGGTTTAAATATAATTTTAAAAAAAATTATTTTGGTTTTTGTAATATTTTACTGAAATACTGCTCCAACTGATCTTCCGTAAAAAAAAAAATATTCCAAACATTTCGATGTTTGAAAATTAAAAAAAAGGAAGAAAAATTAAAACTTTATGTCCAACTCAAAATATCTCAAACCCCCAAATTGTCTAGAAAGGGATCGGCCATAGTACCAAAAAAAATTCCCTTCAAATGTTTCGATCCCCCTTTAAAATTTGCCTCCCCGGGAATATAAATGCCCTGTTGCCATGGCGCCACCTGGTGCCATTTTTTAAACCAAATTGGTTAAACAATTGCAAAAAGGAATTTTTTTTTTTTAACTTTACCGTGGTAAAAAAAAACTTTTTGGGGAACCGACCTAACACAAAAATTAAATATACTGCCAAATAAAAAGCAATCGGGGGCTTCAATTTGTTTCTAAGGTTTTTGGGGGCAGGTTGGGGATCTGCCCCAAAACATTTTTTTTTTAAAAGTCAAATATTTTTTTTTCCTTATATCTTTTGGACACTAAACTGCTTTAAGGACCTATGGAGCCTTTTTCCATAGGATTTTAGGTTTGGGCCCCCAAATGAGGCCCCAAAAACTCGATTTCTAATTTGCTCTATAAATTCTCAACTCTCTCTTTGGCTTCTAAAAAATAATTGTCTTCCTCTTGGGGGAAAAAACTTTTTTTAATATAAAACATTTGCTTGGGTTTTTAAAAAATTTTTAACCCACATATCGGGCAATCAGTAATAAAAAATTGTTTTTTTTTATAATTATTTGGATATTCACATCTTAACATTAGTGACTAGTTTTTTTTTTAAATCCCTAAATAATTAAACAGATAGAAAAAATTTTTTTAATTTAATTTATTTTTAAAATTTACAAAAAAGGTAAAGGAGATAAATGTTTTTCGATAAGTTGGCTTGTTTAGTTTTTTTTAATTTAAAATGTCAATGACAATAATAGAATAATCATTTTCCTTTTATTTTTTCTTTGCTGGTGTCTTTTTTTTTAAGACAGAATTTATTAATAACCAAATAATAAGACCTTATAAATTTTTATTCAATAAATCAAAAAATTAAAGAGATATTTTTAGCATAATTTGATGGATATTCAAATAAATTGATTTTAGATGTAGGGTGTAAATCAGATTACTTTAAAAAACAGAAAATCCCAGAAATGTAAGTGACATGGGTTTAAATTTTTGCTCCTTTTTTTAATTACCATTTAAGTGAAATACGGTAACTTCCTTTTTTTATAGAAAAGAATTTATGTATGTTTTTTTTCATTTTATAATAATAAAATAATTTAGAATCATTGTTAATTTTTTGCCTTAATATTTTTCTACTTGTGGTTTATTTGATAGTTTTATATTTCTTTGTATTAATAAAAATTTTGTTTATAAAAAGTTTAAAAAATAAAAAATTTTTCCCAACTTTGTCTCTGGAACTATCGAGAATTAAAAAGTAGGATAAATATTTATAATAATGATTATCTCATCATTTTATCGGGGCCCGTAGAAAACATTTGGTTTACAGAAAAAAAAAAAATCTTTGGGAAAACCCACCCTCTCATCAGCAGAAATAGCCATCGCAAAATCAACAATTAAAGTACGAATTGCTGCAACATCCCCCCTTTCCCCGATTTAGATCCCTCTGATTTTCCGATAACAGTGAAATATTTTTGACATTTCGGTTCTCACCCATAATAAATCCATAAACTAGAAGGTCACTCAAATAAGCATATTAAAGTTTTATTAAAGCTATTTAAAACCCAAAAATTTGGTTTTCTTTAGAACGACCAAACTTGGAACGACCAATAATTATTAATTTCAAATTTTCATGGGGTATTTTGAAATTAACCCAAAATAGTATATTGTAATAATTAAGTTTTTGCATTTAATATATGAGTTTTCTCAGTCTGTGTGGTTTTTTTTGACATCACTTAAATTAAAATAACTGCCAACTTGCAAAAAGATAATAATAAAAATAATGTCACTCATATTTTATATAAAATACGACTAACTTAATTCGGAATCTAATTTTAAAGTCTTTTAAACCAGGAGTATCTGTAAAAAAAATGGGGTCATGCACATTTTAAGAAAGCAAATGATTTTCAGAAATGTTGGGGTGACTTAGAAACAATATTGATTTCCTCTGGCGGAGATGTGAACATAAGCGTAAAAAAATCAAAATGTGAAATTTTCCGCAAAAAACAACTTTTTTTTTTTTAACTTTTCTGTAAAAAAAAACTTCATAAAACCAAAAAGTTTCATAATTAAAATTTCACAAAAGTTAGGTTGGTAAGAAATGGTAAAAGTAATGGTTGTTAATGTTTTTAGCAATAAATAAAAAAAAATGAAAATACAACGACCTTCAAACTTATAAAGAAAAATTTTTTAACGTGTTTAAAATCATTTCCCTACACCGGGGGTCGGGCAAAAGGAGGAAATGGGGGGAAATAAAACTTCCACTACCTTTTTTTGTTGCCGCTTAAAAATATTTATTTTTTTGGTTCTTCCCAAAATTTGGGGATCAGGGTGTTGTTTCCGTTGAATCTACAGGGGTCTTTTTCGGAACTATTTTTTACTTTGCTAAATTATCCCTTTTGGGTAAGGGAAAAAACTTGCCTCTGCTGTGGGAAATTTTTAAATATGGGTCGGTTAAAAAAAAATCTATCTAAACATAACCGATTTAAGGGTGACTTTCCCTCAAGGAAATAAAAAACTAAATCCAAATTTAAAAAATATTTCAGCAGAAGCCTGACTTAAGTGTTGGCTTTCATATATTTTTTTAAAATTATCATAACTTATACCCTTTTTTAAAAAACTTTTGTCGAAACCCAATTATCAATTTGGCGGGAATGGGTCTTAAAATAATTAAAAAAATTTTGGGAAAAAATCGATCGATAGTTTTTCCCCAAAAATTTCTAATTTAAAAATTTTTTATTTTTTTTTTTTTCCATCTCGAACATTCCAAATGAAGCGCTGATTTTCTATCATACTAAAACATTTTTTTCAACTTATTCAAATTTTTTAAAAACAATTAATTTGGTTTTTAAATTTTTTTTACTAATGAGCAAATTGAATATCATTGAAAATCATCATTTGTGGGGGAAAAAAATAATTATGCATCAATTTTTTTTAAACAAAGGTCACCACTTTAAAAACTTTAAAACATTTATAATTTAAGATAATAAAGAAAATGTGTTTCAAAATAACATTGGTTTGTGTTTTTTAACAACCAAATACAAATCTGGTATAAATAACACCAAGATATTGAAATAATAGTTATTTAAACCACTTTTTTTAATCCAACAATTTTATGAAGGCCTGGCTATAATATATAAAAAAATGTATATATAAAAAAAAAATTATTTTAATAATAAAAAATTTAAAAAAATAATTTTAAATTAGAAATATTCTCCTTTTATACATATAGGTTTGTATGACCGGCAACCAAATGCAACGTTCTTAAAAGAAGGGTCCTACTATTTTTAAAATCATTTTATAATAAAGTCTAAGAGTTATTCAATTTGTTTATAAGCAAAATAAATCAACCATTTAAAAAAAAATCGTAGTTTTACTAAATTAACCCATTTTCAAAATTTCGACGTGATTTAAAGGGTTTATTCTAATTTAAAAAGCGCTTTTGGAACGTAAAAAGATTTTTTTCTAAATTTTAAATTAAAAAAATTTTGTGCAGGCTGCTCGATCAATTGTTCCCAAAAAAAGGGTTTTTCTTTCCAAATATGAAGGGCGTTAGGTGCTAACAAAAAGGGTCTAAAAAACGAGAAAAGATCGTTTTTTTTTGATTTTTGTTTTTCATAATAGTACCTAAATTTTTTAAATTTTTTTAAATTTAATTATTAACCTTTTTTTTTAATTACCTTTTTTAATCTAAATTTTCAGTTATAAAGAAAATTCAAAAGGGTTTTTTAGAAAAATTTTTTTTCCCTTTTTTTTAAAAACCTTTTTTCCGGAGGGTTAAAAATTTTCTGTTATGGATCTTTCCAAAAAAAAAATCACCCTCTCAAAAAGTCCATTCTAAAAAAATCCCCCCCGGACTATT
>JAHBCN010014615.1:0-22191 GCA_019359885.1 Listronotus oregonensis
TAAAATAGAAAAATTTTTTATAAATATTTTGCTGTCCAGACCTAGAGGGTAATAAAAAAAATTTTTAATGCCCCAAAAAATAGGTTTGAAAACCACCTAAAAATTAAATTTGGGATTCTTCGGTAGTTAAGGTGTTTACTCGAAAAACGGTTTTTTTAAGAATTAAATTAAATGAACTATAGGGTTAATAAAGGGGTCTTTTATGTAATTGAAAAAACCTTTTTTTATCGTCTGCGAAACGAGACATTAACAATCAAATTGTATAATTAACATTTAGAATACAAACGGTTCTTGATTTTTTAAAAAAAACCAATCAATATAAATCAAGTATTAAAATTTAAAAAAACGGTTTTTTTGGGACTGTTTTTTTAAAAAATATATTGATTTTTAAAAGAAAGACTAGGTCTTTTGGTTTTAAGAAATAGTGTACATTTTTATTATTTTTTCGTAATCGTGTAGGAAGGTGAGGAGGGGACTGGGTGACCAAAAAAGTGTAAAAAAAAACTGAATAACAAACAGATGGGTGTGTTTTGTTGCATATTTAATCTTTTTTTGGAACCGTGCCTAATTTGGGGTCCATTAAAAAATTTTTCACACAAATTTAAAAATAAAATAGGAAAAAATATAAGAATCCCTACTGGACTAGCCCCGGTCCTTCAAAATAAATTTTTTGAGGAGAAACTACCTTAAAGTTAAATATTTTGGTAAGAGATTATTTCCCATAACGTTTTACTGTAATCTAAGACATTTAGTAGTAACCCAGAAAAAAACCATATTTTTTATCTTTTTTTTCTTTTGGGGTTTTTTCTTGTCGTAATGCATGATTTTTATCCCATAATCAATGTATTTAGAACGGAGCAGTTCAAAAAATAGCAATTCAAGTACGTGTACTTTAAAGGACACAAGATTGTGTGTTACTTTGTGAGTAAAATATAGGTCTCACAAGGAATCTGCAAAAGAAATTTCTGTACTTAGGTATTTTTAAATAGATAGCAAGAAGGTTTGTAAAAAAAATGTGCTTTTTTTAAAAAATACAAAGCCAAGATAAATGGAAAATTTTTAATGGAAAAATTTTAAAAAAAATAATTGTAAAAAATAATCGACGGATGCGAACTTTTTTTCATAGAAATTATTTTAAGATTCTAATTTGCCGTTTAGAAATACCAAAAATGCTTTTTTTTGGTTAGCCTTTAATAAACCCCAAATTTTTTAGAAAAGGTTAAAAAATAACAATGCAAGTCCCTATTTACAAACTGGGGTAAACATGCATTTCCCCAAGTTATCTATATTTTCTTTAATTTATGAAAGAAAAAATTTTCGGAATGATGTAAGGCAAAAATCTTTTAACCCCGAAGATAACCTGAATTTGGAAGATGAAGTATCTTTCAGCTCAAACGGTAATATAAAATGTGAAAAAAAAAGTGTTAGGTTTTTGTAATCATTGCAAAAAAGATTTTTTAACTGATTAAGGTATTTAAATTTTTGGTTTTTTGTATGAAATTTAAAAAATATAATTAAATTTTCAAAATGTTTTTGGACAAAATGGGTCGCTCAGCCGGTAGAATAAATAGACGACACAAAATGACTCAACACGTTGGCGCTAACATGCCAAAAGCTACGAAATAAACTTCGTACAACTTCCCACGTTAGCTTTATTTACATGACACATTTTAAATCAGGTTTGAGTTGGGATTGAAAAAAATTACAACTAGTAGTAAAAAAAGATATTCGTCAAAAAGGACCAAAATTTTTTTTTTAGAATAAAAAAATCAATAACCATCGATGTAGTAAGCATGGGAGGGGGCCCCAGCAGGATTTTTGGGTGTCCCCTCGAAAAAAAATGCAATGATTTTTAAATAAAATAAGCAACACTAAATCAATATAAATATTTAGTCATAAAAATCATTAAAAAAACGTACTAATTTTTTTCCCCTATATTCAAAGATTACTATGTTTAAAGGAAAAGTCGAACTCTTTTCTAAAAATTTTCTGCAAATTTTTTGGTTAATCTGCCGTTTTCAACAGTTACACAAATGAAGCGTATTTTTTTTCTTAATACCAAAACATTCTATGGGCTGGATAGAAAACAAGAGATTGTCTTAAGAAAATATCGGGAACCTGCACGTATTTTATCGCCTTTATTGTTTTTTTTTGTTATAAGGCCAGCTTTTTTGCAGAACAAAAAATGATTTAACCTTGGAAAGTTAGCTTGACATTGTTATTATACCGATAGCCACAGAAAAAGTTTGGGATTCCCCACGATCCAGAAAGTATTTTCCTTTTTGGGAATTTTATGCTCAATCCCAAAAAAGAATTGCTTGAAAATTGTTTCCATTTTAAAAAAGGGCGCCTGGCACCAAATTCGTTTTTTCTAATAGTCATTCGCCTTATTAATGACCAGACTCTCAAACAAAGTTTTTTTTCTTCGTCTCCGATGATCTTGGGTACTTGCCCTCTTTTGAATTTTCAGGGGTTCTGCTCGGAGGAATTAACCTATATTGTTTCTTCAGCAACCCCCAGAGAGTTACGGCGTGACGCTTTCATGCACCCTTCACACATTCGTTTTTCACCCCTAATCTGTAAAATCTTGTAAAAAGGCTTTTCTTCTTCTTAAAACCCTTCAAATCTTTAAGTCTCCTAATAAACTGCCTTTTGCTTAATTTAGGACACTTACGATATTTTAAATACTTAGATTTTAAGCCTGCAAAAACTCTCGGAAGATAAAAATATTCGCATTGAGTGGTTTCAGCCGTTTTAGAGCCATGTAGGTACTTCCAAAAAAATCCTAGGTACGTAAATTTTTATCAACCAAAAAAAAAAACAAAAGATTTTTTTTCCATTACTAAAAGAAACAAGACAAATGGTCAACTTGTACTAAGGTCCACTTTCTCATCTCGGAAGAATTTTTAAACGTTCTCTTTTTATTTATTTTTCTCCAGAATCAAAATTTAAGTCGAAAGAATAATTTGATGTTTTTTACTTGTCATAGTTCATACAAGGAGGGGAAAAAAAAATTTTCACCCTAAATAAAAAAAAGAAAAATAGGGGTTTAAAAAACTATTTTTATTTTTCTACACAGTCTCCGGGTAGCCAATATATTTATTCCATCCAAATTTTTTTATATGCTTGACATAATAAAAACCCTTTTATAACTTTAAACAACTATAAAATAAAAACCCCTTTAACGCGCTTTTTCCAAACTTTGAAGATTAATTAGTAAAGAATGAGTCTATTTAAATATGCGGTCTATGACTGCAACTCGCCCCCTCTGGGGTTACCCCGGAAACTTTTATCCAATCCTCGTACGCGTACCATTTAATACTTATTAAATTATGTAAAGTCGCCATAGGTAGAACCAGTCAATACGTATCAAAATTTGCTCGCACCCCAGTTCGGGCCCGGGGGGTTCCATCTGTCGGTTTCAAAAAAAATTTTTTTTGTTTAAAATGTCAGTAGGTTTTTTTTCTGAAAAAGATTTAAAATTTTTTGATTTTATTTACAGGCGAAATAATAATTACCTATAAAATGAAAAAGAAGTTCCCCTTATTTTAAAGTTTATATTTATAAATCAACTGATGATCCACTTTACGTTCGGAACAACACATTCCCGGAGCAAAAATTTTTTCTGCAAAAGGCGGAAAGCCGTAAACGAAACGTCGATTGGGGACTTGTTTTGTAACTAATATAATTTAATTCATTTATTCTTTGTAAATACTGGAAAAAAGCAAGATTTTTTTTGGTTGCCCGAAGAAGGTTTTATAACGAAAACATCAATGTAAGTAACTTTAAATAATAGTGTGTTTATTTTTTTTAAATTTTGCATTCATCTTACATATGCATAGTTTTCCTACTAATCCTAAGGCTTTAAAAATATAAGCGATAGCTTATTCGCCCGGGAATCAAATCTGAAGGAAAAAATTTGGGGTTTTTTTCTGCCAATAAAAATTGCAATTAGTGATGAGAAAAGAAGACCAAGACCAAGACCGGGCTAGTCTTGGTCTTGGCCCCAATCTGGTTTTGGGTCTTTCTTGGGCCCAAAGAAGGTTTTGGGCCCACCACCCGGTCTTGGTCTTGGTCTTGTCTTGCTGCAAGAGTCTTGCTGGTCTTGCTTTTGGATAATAATTTAAATTTAAACAATCTTAGTAAAATATATTTTTTTTTAATATTAAAAATAAATAAAGATGGAGACTATATTTTTGTTTAAAAATTTTAAAATATACCAATTTCTTTTTAACCTTACATGTACATTTAAATTATTTGTTTAAAAAAGGATATTTAAATTTGGGGGTTTATTTATTTATCCCTTCATTATGATAGGAATTATTTAAATTTTCTTTGAAGAAGCATATAAAATTACAATATAGTACTCTGAGGAAAAAAATTTTTAATTTTTAACCAATTAAATTTCCTAAAAATTTTTGATTTAAAATTTTTCTAATTAAAAAATAACTTTTAAAAAAAAAATTTTAGCAAAAAAATTTAAATTTAAAAAAAACGCTTCCTGTATATTATGCTGGAAATTCTTGAACTGTCATATAGGTACAATGTCGACGAGATGGTTTTTATATATCATTTTCTTTTTTTAAAAAAATGACGTCATATTATATTTTATTGTTTTTACTTTTCCGTCTAAACCGGAAGTGAAATTTAAAATCCATTTATATAAAAGTATTCCTATATAAAATGACAAATATTTTTTATTAAACCCACTTTTACATTTATAATGATGCCACTTTTTACA
This sequence comes from Listronotus oregonensis, assembly GCA_019359885.1. NCBI lineage: Eukaryota > Metazoa > Arthropoda > Insecta > Coleoptera > Curculionidae > Listronotus > Listronotus oregonensis. The sequence goes on from JAHBCN010014615.1 coordinate 4,742, forward strand.
GTGTGGCACAAAAAAAAATGTTTTCCTGTTTTGGAAATTTTTGATCCAGTAAAGGGGATCACTGTACCTAATTAAAATAAAAACATTAGGAATAGGTAAGTAATTTTTTATTCTATAACTTTTTTACTTTAGTATTTTTTGTCGTAAACGGTTTTTAGTCACAATCCTATTATTTTTTAAAAAATGTTACTAAATCATAGTTACGTTTTTTTGATAATTTTATTAAAAACGAAGTGATGATTTTTAAATTTTTATTTTATTAAAAAACCTGTTCTCAAAAAAATAAGCCTTTAGGCAGTCCCCGACACATTTTTTGTCATGTCTGTATGAAATATTTTGTATATTGAATATTATAATTTAAAAAAAAATGACAAAAAGTGCAAAAAATCTTGCAGGTCGGTCTTGGTCTTGCGTAGTCTTGCACCCTCGGTCTTGGTCTTGGTCTTTGGGCTGCATACCCCGGTCTTGGTCGGTCTTTGCGAGAAGGCGGGTTTTGGGTTTCCCCTTTGGGCTTTCTGCAAGACCAAGACCAAGACCCCAAAAAAGACCGGTCTCGCTCATCACTAATTGCAATTGGTATTAACAAAAACGAAATAAAAAAAAATTTCGATTTTTTAATAACTTAAACCATGGGATAGGGAAATTGGGAAGATCCTTAAGGGGGAGGAAATTTACTATCAAAAAATCATAACTTCCCGGGTTCTATCTCCATTATTTATAATTTTAATTTAACGCTAAAAAAGGGCCTCCGCGCGATATTTCTGGTTGCGCGCTCTGGTCAAATCCAAGTACGTCCCTTAAATATTATTTTTGTGTATTAAATATTAATTTAAAAAATTTAAAAATGATAATTTTTCAGAAACTTTAAAAATTTTATTCTTGTTAAAATTAAACTAAAAAAGGGAGGTTTTTAACAAAGTAAACAATTGTTAATTAACCCAAAATTTTTTCGAAATTTCCCTTTTTTTTGTACTAAAAAAAAATATTTAAATAATTGTCGTATAAATTTTTGGGGGAGCCCTTCTTATAAAATATTAAAAGATCACGCCATAAAAGTTTAAAACTTTTTTAAAGCTTTTTTGCAAAATTTTTTAACTTTGACAATATTAGATTTTTTAAATTTTGTAAAAGTTTAAAATTATTATGAAAAAGGAAACATTTTTTTAAGACTTTTTTGGCGTTATCTTGTTAAGTTTTATAAAAGAAGAGCAATTGACAATTTTCAACCTGTTGAAAAAGTAACTTTAAGTTATATTTTTTAAAGAAAATAAATTATTTGGGTTTTAAAACACCATAATTATTTTAATGTTTTTAATTAATATTTTATACCTAAAAAATAATTTAGTGGGGCGTACTTTGGGTTTTTTCGCCCAGCGCGCAACTAAAAAAGTCCCGGATACCCAACCTTAAATTAAAATTGTAAATATTTGGGGAAAAAAAACCCGGAAGTTCGAACTTTTTTTTCGGAATTTTATCTTTAAGGATCTTTTAGAAATCAAATGACTTTTTTAAATTGTTTTTCTAAAAATTGATTTATTGGCAGAAAAAAAACGTCATAACGATTTTCTCAGATTTATTTCCCCGGAGAATGAGCACTATTTTTCAAACCCTTCTAACATTTTTCGCAGGCACACTTCTCGACTAGACTAATGGTTTGTCACACTATTTACCTTTGACTGAACGTATAGTACAGTTTATAGGGCAAAATAAAAACTGTTTTGGTATCTGAAACTTAACAAAACCACCAGTGTTATTTTTAAAAAGTGGTGCATAGACCATAAAAAAAAAAAAAATCTGTCAAAAGTTAGCTTTTCCTGTTTTTATATGAAAAAACTATAAAAAAGCCATTTTTTCTTTTGAAATGGAAAAAAAAACATTTAATTGTAATTTTTTTAATACTGTAAATAGGACTTCCGTAAACAGTCAAGTTTTTTTATAAAAGACGCAGATATACAAGTTCTAGAATAAAGTTTGAAGTTTAATAATCAGATTCCCAAATTTTTATCGGACAATACAGTTAATACGCTGAGCCCGTCCAAAAAAAAACTGCAAAATCTTTAAACTTTATTTAAAAAAAAACTTAGTGGGGAGTGACCAGTGACAACCTTTTAAACCCCTTTAAATGACAATATTATTTATTAATCGATTCTTTACAAAAGCCATATTGACGTATATAAAAAAAAGGGAAAGATAACTTTGTCCAAAGTTTGATTTTTATTTTCATATTTTTAAAATATTTTGTTTGATTTTCTGTAAAATTTTCGGTAATAAGAAAATTTCTCTAAACTGAGCTATATGCTCTTGCTGATTTATCTAATTTAAACGTAAAATCACCCCAAAGTAATTGCCCACATTCCCCAAACTCAGAATTATAAGTCAAATAAATAAAAAAACATATATGTTTTAGAACATATCAACCCCCATGGAGCTTTGGAAGGTTTCTGGAAAATCCAACTTATTTTGAAATGTTGAACAGAAATATCTGAAATAAGTATATTTTTTCAACCCTTGAAGTGTGGTTACACATCCAAACATTATATCTAATGTGGGCAATAACACGTTTCGTGAACTTCAAATAGTCGGAGACTCAGTTTGTTTTTAAAAAAACATTGTCAGTGTTCACGTAAGTTTTTTTTTTTTAATGCATAACACTGTCCTGGTTTTGTTTTAATATATTAATATTTTAAAAAAACGATTACCCTACCCCCTATTTAAATCTAAAATACCACCCGTATAAGCCATTTCTGATCATTGTTTCGATATGCCATTTTTAAATTTAAATAGTATTAGACTAAAGTCCCGCTAATCCGAACTAATTGGGACCAAACCCTGTTCGGATTAAAAAAAATTCGGAATTTTGTCACATAATGCCGTATTACGTCTTTTTTGGGGGGTATTTAGCGTGATTGTAAAAAATGGAAGGTCAACGTAAAAACACCTTTATTACTTAATAGTAGATGGCGAAAACCGATTTAGTACATTGCGTCAGAAGAGCATTAACTTTAAATTATGTAGTTAATAATTTTTAGGGGTTTTAACAAATAAATAAATTATGATAAGGCTTTTTTTAAAAAACATAGAGTTACATGAAAAAACTTGTTTTTCTTCCTTTTCCTAGTTCTTGAATTTTATAAAAATATTTTTTTTGGGCCTGGCCCTCTTCGGATTAGGCGGTTTTCGGTTAGCAGGGTGCAGATTAGCGGGAAACCCAGTTTAATTTGTATTAAATTAAACATTCAATGACTTTAAAAGGAAAATCTTTGCTCATTTCCTATTTGGGTTTTTTTAAAAAAAGTTATCTTTGGGGGGCTCAATTAACGTTAAATTTTTTGTTTTTTTAGTATATTTTTTTTAAAATATCAAATTTTTTATTATTTAAAACATGAAAGCTTTATATTCATGACTCGTAATTGGGGGTTTTTTTTATTACAAAAAATTTTGGGGGTCCTTTATAGTAGAGATCCGGCCGCTTAAATCTGCAGGTATCTGTGTTTTTTTAAAACAAATTTGTATGAATACTCATAACAGAAAAAAAGATTGAAGCAGGGGTTTCCGGGAAAAAATTTGTCGCAACTACCAACAAAAATATACCAGGTGATCCAAGATAGAAAAATAAAAATTGGGAATTTCATATAACGTCAAATATAACGTTTTTTACAAGTCACTTGAACCGGGACTTAGGCCGGAAACGGCCTTTAAATTTTTCAAATGAACACCTTTATATTATTACATTCTTTGGGTTCCTATGAATATTCTATGTCTAATGATACCCCATTATTCACAATTTTGATATTTTTTTTTTAATTTTTGTCTTTGCCACAATCGGGACGGGGGCAATTAATAAAATTTTTGTCTTCTATTTTTACCATATATCCATTTTTTTATTTAATATAAAAATCAAATTAAATTTCAATTTTTAGAAACCCTTTTAAAATTATCCGGCTTCGAACCCTGGAACCCCCCAAAGCCAAAACTGCAATATTTTAAAATCCGGCAATATTCCCGGCAAATAAATTTTGCCTACGCATATTTTTAAGAGGGTAATTTCCCCAAACAACATAACCGGCTAAATTTTCGAGGCATATGCAAATCAAAAAATGGCCCAAATTTCCCCTTTAGTTTACAAATTGAAGAGACTTGAAAATAAGCGTATCGACAGGGTTTTCGTGCTGTTCGATGATTTTATTTAGTTATTATTGATTATGGACAGATTTGTGAGTTTAAATTTTAATTGCTATACAGGGTATTTTAAAAATATTGTAAATTTCTAGTAATAGTAGTACCTATATGGATATTGTTTTGTGCCAATTTTATTATAGTTTATCTTATTTAGTGTATATAATTGTATATATAGATTAAGAGTTGTTAAGTGCTTTTAATTCAGTAAACAATGAATATTAACCAACCTTGAACTATTATCCGCCTACAAAAAAAAACTCAGTTAACGTTAAAAGAACGAATAATGGTTAAAAATGTTTACCATGGTATTCGGGAACGAAAACCAGAACTTTGGATGCTTCTGAGTTTCAGAAGGCAAATAAATAATATTAGTAATTATTCGGATACTGGAAATGCGATTTTTTTTTGCACACTCTCTACTTTCCGATTGTTAAACATGAATCAGAAGCTGAGTTTTGGCCGCCTCTTATAGAACTTCAAAAGAATAATAATTGAGTTGTTTAATTTCATTTTACGACATATTCCTTTAAATTCTGTCATTTGCACGAAAACTTTTAAAAAAACTCATACCATTTTAATTTTAAAAAAAAATCACTCAAAAAGTACGGAAAAACCTTAATTTTCAATAAAAAGTAGGTAAAACGATTACGTCCGAAATTTAAAAATGTTGACCTGTTGCCAAGTTGTAATATTTTTCTTTATGACATTTTTATAAGGTATGCTCGGCCCGCAATTTTTGGGATCAAAAATATCCTCGATATGGAAATCCTAAATATGAACTCGAAAGACCCGAAATAGTTATTCGATTCTACAAGCTGATGATCTTAGGGCTTTCGTGTTCCTTATATAGTGGTTATTTCTGATGAAGCAATGCGTGTAAATATCGTATTTAATATTGAATTTGCAAGATCGGTGTTGAATTGGCAAGTCGGTGTAACATGGATTGTCTATCGTTCTGTTTTTACATCATTTGTAATTTATGTTAAGACTGAAATTTTATTTTTTTTTTTTCATGTAGCAAAATAAAATCGGAAGAGGTAAAATTAAAGTAAAAATGTATTTTTTTTTAACTTTGAGAAATCGCCAAAAAAAACTTAAATTTGTGTTCTATGACCTCAAAATAGGAGGTGTCAAAATTAGCAAAAAAATACATTTTTCATTAATCCGAATAATACCAAAATAATATAAGCTTGTTACTAATTTAAAGGGTTGATGAAAATGTGGGAAAATAACTTTCTTGAAAAAAATTTTTTCATATTTTGACGAAATTTATCATTTATTTTCTAAAAATGCACACGCCACTGGAATTGATTCCCCTGACCCCACACAACCCGGGGCGAGCGATGCGTCATTGACAGAAATTTTGGACTTGAAGTATATATGAATTAATAAGTATTTGATGCCATGTTTTGTTTTTAACAAACCCTTTAATAATTGACATCAAAGGGAAATGAACACAAACGTGACAGGTGTGGTCAACATCTACACAGCCTGTTCAACATCAAATGGGCTATGGGTGAGTTGGCAAGTGGCTCCAAATGAGCTCACAGGCATAACCATAGCTGCAAAAAACAGTAGGATTATCACTGATAAAGTCGTGCTTATCTATACGGATTGCAGATAGACACTACTAGCCTAAAAGACCATACTCACCTCGGGTCTAGTACTAGAATGTCACCGTGTCCTTGTGGACGCTTCCAGCAGAAATGTGGTCATCCTCTGCTGGGCCAAAGGACACGCTCACTCCAAAGGCAACTGCATCGCTGACTCGTTGGACAGGAAGGCTGCTGGGACCAAACCTTTGGGCCCAAACCTTTGTAGATCTGACAGGGACTTATCAATAGACACTCTCATCAGCCGTTTACAAAGACGATGGGATAAAACAGTAACTGAAAGAGATATAGGTAAACATTACTTGGCAATGCCTAGGGCCTAGGACAAACCTTTGTCTAATCACGGCCTTTTACTGGACATTGTCAAAAATGTATAGTTGTATATCGATCATTGACATTGTCAACTAAGAAAACACATCTTTAGAATGGGTATAAATGACACCCTCTGTGTAGAGGTTGTGAACAGGAAGACGAAATCGAAAAACTAAATAATTTAGCAATATCTCTTTAAAAACGCATTTAAAACTTAATTTTTAGCTGCAAATTGTTTTTTGCATTTGGCTTTTGGAGCCCTTCCCATGTGTCGCCTAGAGGGATATTTAACTGACGATATAGCAGTTTCTTTAATCTTAATCTATGTCATATCTCTGTGTGCTTTTATTATACGTAGTAAAATAAACCTTTTAGATTCCATCCCTTGCGAAAGACATAGAAAAAAAGATGATCACTGTATATTTCTTGGCCATCTGATACGTAAGGAAATTACAAGATTTACTTTATCCAAAAAAAATCGGAGGTAAAAAAAAAACGCTTTTTGGGAGTAAAATTTTAATTTTTTTTTAATGAAAGGTAGTTTTTGAGTACAAATGTTTTGACAATTTTTTAAAGATCGAGCTATTTCTATTTTATTATTTATTTTTTAAAAATGCCATCGAACATCTATATGACATTATTTTAATAAAGTTACATTAAAAATATTGTGTTACTGTGATAACATGCACTCTTTTAACTTTTGAAAACTTTTGCCAAAAATAAAAATAAAACCCATTTTAAATAACAGTTAAGTACCAATCTTTGTGCTTATTAAAAATTTTAAACAGTAAATTTTTGTTGCTAGGATCACTTAAAAATAAATAATAAAAATTACCCAAACGAAATACCATTTTTTTACAATAAGGAAACTCTAATCGGGCCATTTTAATTTAAGACCTGATCTTACACCACTTAATTTTATTTTTGGGGTTATTTGAAAAAAAATAGTATTCAAGAACCGGTAAACAGGAAAAAGGAACTACGTCAATTACATTGGTCAACTAGATCCTTCCGAAGTAGAAGCAGCGACAAAACATGCTGTACAACGCAGGTTTTGAGGTGTTTAGAATGAATTGAAAGTATTTTAAAAATTTGCTGTAAATTATTTATAATCCTATTTTTTAAATGTTAAAACTTTAGCGTTATCTCCATTGTTCTTATTTTATTTAAAAAAATTGAGTTGTTGTAAACTTGGATCATTTTTTAATTTGTGAACCAAATTGTATAAGGTTATTTTGTATTCGCACAAATTTTCTTTTATCCATTCGTCGTAAATTAGGTACATTTCGTTGAACTTTCTGCATGTTCTTGCTATAATTTTGCCACATTGTCCATGAATAATAAATAGATTCACCTAAACTTCATTTCAAAAGTTATTTTTCTCCATTTCAATTATTTTTGAGTCACAATTAAAAAAACGCGCAAATGTATCCCCACTAACGCACTAATTGTCAAAATTTTCTTAATAATATGTTTCATCGTGACATTCCCTAACCATCTAAGGCAAATATCCCAAAATAATTCAATTCTTACAGAAACTTACTTTATTTCCGAAACCTTACTATTTAGGTATAGGATCATGATATAGTAATTGAAAAGGATTTTAATTGCATTTTATAAAATATTATAATATACAATAAGGTGTTCCATTATTTTTTTTCTTCATTTTTGTATCTCGCGGTAAAATCACTAATTTTGACCAACCGTATAATGTAAAACAAATTTTCTTACTAAAAAGTAATACAAAGGACCTTTCTAAATTATCTACAAAATTTAAACTTTCTACGATTTCAGTGACGTAGTTAAAAAAAATTAAATTGGGGCTATGTTTTAAAGAAAACTAAAGAAATTATTTAATAAGTCGAAAAGTACTAGAAATAGGTATAGAAAAAGTATTATACAAAAATAATCAGAAAGCAAAAGCGGAGCGAAAAATCAATACTATATAGGTATCTATCTCATTTAAAATACCAAACTTCCTATTACTTTTTTGGGATAAGCAGCGTCACGTTATTAAAATATTTTAGATTGCCAGGCCAATTACCCATGTTGCAAATTTTAAAATTCCTTTCCCGTTTTCCATAAACGTCTAAGGACGTCAATCACCCTGTATATTTTAAAACAGTCCAAATTTTTCTAGTATTTTCAGCAATTTAAAAGTATTGGGAAAATGACGTGGTATATATACTTGTGTTTTAGCTCAATATTTTTGAAATATTACTTTAAATTTGAAACTAAAGACGATAAATTCGATATGAGCAGCTGGATTAAAATTCAATGGCTCCATTGCATTAGCACCATATAGTGTTACAGATGTAATTTTTGAAACAGAACCAGACAATAACCTGGTTACCGGGTATTACAACACATCCTTAAAGTAAGTTAATTTTATTTATTTATAGGTAGTTATCTACCTTTCGCTCAGGGCTTAGTTAATGCAAAAATCATATTTATTAGTTTTGTTAATAATAGTTAAAAAAGAGCCTTAAGGGGGAGTAGGGTTAATTCGGTAAAGAAATAGTACATTTATATGAATTTTTATTAAAGGACCGGTTAATAGAAATAAATTTATTTAAATATGTGATCATATAATATTTTCCATACATCATGGAACTGTCATCCTGGGTGTTCAGAGCACGTAGCTGCTTTTCTACGACTAATACGGCCTTTTTTTAAAGGGACCTTTTAAAACGTACTTTTTAAAAAAAATATCATACAATATTTTTCTACAAACGCAATAATGCAGGTAAAAATTAAATTATTCGAAAATTGGAAGATATAGTTTTACATAGCATCATATACAGGGTGTCCCGTAATTAATTGGGCATAGGTTAATGTAGGACAGAAAGAAGACATGAAAATAAAGCGTTTGAGCTCAATATCGCTTAGCAAAATGTTATTGGTTTTCGTTCTACAGGGTGTTAAAAATAATTTTTTACCAAACATTTAGTGAAATATCTCGAATCCATTGGACAGATTTAAATGAAATTTGGTGTACTCTTATTATTTGGGATGAGGAACACAATATGATATCTATTTTGCCATTACCACTAGATGGCACCACATACAACAACATTGAGTAATTAAAATGGTCATAACTTTTTTACCTTCCTGTACGACAAATTTGCCAGTGAAAATAATAAAACAGCATTTAATTTTTGTCAAAAAAGGTATACTCTTTGATCTCCAAAAAGTAGACCGTTTTCGGGAAATAAACGCATTTTTTTATTTATTGCGCATGAACAAATTATTATCGGAATTTTGCAAAGTAGGCTTTGCCTAACTACGACCTGTCAAGGTAAAGTATTAATAAGTAAGTCTTTAATTTGGCTAGAGTTCATGTTCTTGTTGTGTTATTTTTTTAAGAATGCCGCGTCACAATGATTTTTCCAAAAGCTCAGATGCGGGATATGGTATGTGTGTATGCCCAAAAAATTTTTTGTAGTCGAAGAGCAGCGCAGCGTTATTTAGATCTGTATCCGGATAGAAGGCAGCCAAATCAAACGGGCTCATTTCGTTCAAAAAACTCCAAATACCCTTGGACCCCCAAAGGTATTTGGAGCGGATATGGAATATGAAATTTTGGTTTGTGTTACCGAAAATCCTGAAACCAGCTCAAAACGTATTAAGGCAGCCACTGGTGTAAGCAAATCTTCGGTGTCCAGAATTATACGCGAAGAAAAACTGTATCCGTATCACTTCACTCCAGTTCAGAATCTTCTTCCTCAAGGCTTTTCTGCATACTCCAGTTCAGTCAATTTTTCAGAGAGCGAATTGAATGGTCCACTTTTTTGTAATAACATTTTATTTACGGATGAAGTCACGTTCACAAGGAGAGGTGTTTTTTTTAAATTTGGGATAATAATTATATCTATTCGATGGAAAATCCTCATGCTTTCCAAGAACACCATTTTCAACATGAGTTTTCAATAAATATTTGGTGTGGTATCTTTGGGGATTGTATTGTGGGACCGTTTGAATTGCCAGCTAAGCTTGATGGAGAACGTTATCTAAATTTTTGAGGAATGACCTACCCATTTTTCTAGAAGAGGTTTCCCGAAATTTAAGACTTGACAGTTGGTATATGCACGATGGTGCACCAGCACATTATTCACTGCAAGTCAGAAATTACTTGGGCGATGTTTATCCTCATAAATGGATTGGTATAGGTAGTGAATATCCGTGGCCTGCGCGTAGTCCCGATTTTAACCCCTTAGATTTTTATTTTTGGGGCTACTTGAAATCACTTGTGTATAAAAATAAAATAAATAAACCCTCAGGGAAATTTTGGCAAAAGATTGTGGAAGGAGTCAATACCATCAGGGCCCAAGAAGAATCATTATTTGAAGTCAGGCAAAATTTAAATAAAAGAATTAGACAATGTGTTCTAGTGGATGGTGAACATTTTGAACATTTATTATAATCAATAGCCTTTTTTAACTTTATCGTTGTTAATTAAATTTAGATTAAGGCTGGTGATGATTGCGTTGTTAAATTTAGCAATTGACTTAGCAATTGTTAAAAGTTAACAACGGTTTAGAATGTTTAACAAAATATCAGATTTTGACATATTGCCTACTAAAGTCATTGAATAACATTGACAATGACGTTTTGTTAAACATTCTAAACCGTTGTTAACTTTTAACAATTCAAGTCCATTGCTAAATGTAACAACGCGATCATCACTCGGCCGTAAGTGTTCATGCGGAATATAATAAAAAAGGCGTTTATTTCGAAAACGGTCTACTTTTTTGGGGATCAAAAAGTTATGACCATTTTAATCACTCAATGTTGTTGTATGGGACGCTATCTAGTGGTGATGGCAAAATAGATATCATATTCGTGTTCCCTTTTCCCAAATAATAAAAGTACACCAATTTCACTTTAATCTGTCCAGTGGATTCCGAGATATTTCAATAAATGTTTGGTAAAATTTGGGTTTAACACCCTGTAGAACGAAACCAATAAAATTTCAAAGCGATATTAGGCTCAAACGCTTTATTTTTATGTCAGATATCCTACATTTACCTATGTCCAATTAATTACGGGACACCCCGTATAAAAATTATTGAAGTTAGTAAATAAATAAACGTTGACGTTACCTTTCAAAATTTGACATTTTACTTTTAACACTATGCTTTAAAAATGTTACTCTAAGGCACTAGTGCTTTAAAGTAACATTTTTAAGGCATCTAGGTAGTGTTAAAAACTGAATTTTTTAAAACGTTTGTAAAAACAATTTTACTGGCATGTACAGAAAGTTGCATTGGAAAGACTCTTAACTAAAAGTCTCTATCTCGCTCAGTTTTTTCGGATTGACTTGAAGTTTTCAGACTTCCTGAAATGTGGGACTTTTATGTCACAAATTTTCACAAAAAACCCTTCTCCCCTCTCAAAAATATTGTCCAATGTAACTCCACAAACACCTACTTACGTTCGAACCGTTAATTGAAAACAAACACTCACGCGCCAAAAGAGGCTGTACACGATGGAACCCGTTTGATCCTGGTCCGAGGTATAGAGTAAGTTCACTCAGTCCTATTGACCCCTTCGAACTAGCAAATCTCCTGAAACAGAAAAACCCCCAAAATTCAAATACTTATCTACGTTTTGGTGGCAAGTCGGCCACCATTTTTAAGATAAAAATATAAATTTGAAGCCTATTGAAAACTAAATAATAATTAAAATTAAAATTGTTAGAATTTTGATAAAAATTATAGAGATTTAAAGATAGCTTTTTTACGTAGTGTCATACATCAGTTTCTATAGCCCGGGATCGGAACTGAAGGGTCCCATTGTGTAAAGTTTCTTTTGGCGTGTACCCATCGAGAACTTTTTTTTTAAACCAAAAATTTAAAAAGAAAATTTGGGCTTTTCCAAAATCAAAAAATTTAAAAATTTGGTTTAAAAAGGGGCCCCTTATTTTAAATACTTAAAAAAATATTTTTAATACAAATTTTGGAATTTGGCCAAATTTTTTTAGGTTTTTTTAAAAGATTTCCCCAACCCAAGCACTTTTTTGAAGGGCAAAAAAATTTTTTTGGGTTTTGGACAAATTTTTAATTTTTCAAAAACTTAAAAAGTAATAAGAATTTGGCCGGTTTTAAAAAAAATGTTTAGCGCCTAAAGAGGGCATAATTTATTGTTGTGTTTTAATAATGGGAACGGTTAAAGTTTTTTCTGGTTTTATTAGCAGACAAATTTAGGAGGATGAATTTAAAGATGGGTGTTTTTTAAAGTAAAAAACCCTAAAAATTTTTGAATTTTTTTATCTTTTTCCAAATAAATTTCAGGGTAACCCAAGTTTTAGTACTTGCACCAACTCTATTGCTTCTTCCTATTACCGATTTTCTCTTCTTTACGATTAACTCCATTCTTAGTTTTTCTGATGTTAGTACCCTTCACTCTACATACCTTTACCTAATAATCCCTCAAAAACATCGTTTAGTTTTAGCTTTAAAACACAATCATGTTTGCTGTCGTGAAAAAAATCTGTCAATTCTAAACCCAGCTGCCAAAATCAGTACGACCAAAAATAATTAAACCTTGTGGACATTAGTTTAGAAAATATCCCCAAATAACACCAAAACAATAATTTTATTAATTGCCTCAGCAGTTTCCAAGAACTTAGATTTCTACTTTGAGTCCGAAAATTTTTTCCCTTTCCAATCTTTACACTCTATATAGGTATCATCCAATTGAAATGCTGTCTTTATTTGTGAAAAATGGCTTCTACTACTACACTTAGCATTATTTATTTTTCTTAACACTACACTCACTAAAAGCTCCTTCCTTTGATCACTGACAAGCTGTAAGGGAACCACCCTTTTATTTTTCTGGATACTTTTATGACTCCGCTTTAAAGTAGCATAATTTTCTTCCCTTTGTTTCTAGATGGGGAATGAAAATCTTATGTTCCCTTTTAAAACCCCTCTGAAGAATTCTTGAATGTCCACTTTATCCGCTTCTTTTTTTTTATGCCTGCAAAAGTCTATTTTCTTTTCTAAAACCCCCAAATCTTTTCTTAATAAACTGTTCCTTACTTCATTTTTTAAACACCCACAAATACAAGGTACAAGGTCATCCAAAAAGGACTAGGTGGTAGGTAGGTAGGTTTAAAGTGAGGGAATTTTACGCCCTCCACTGCGACCGCTCGGCTTATTGTGGCTCACCCCTTTTTTATTTCCCCCAATAGGATCGGACTTCAATGAATCCGATCCCAGATTGGGAAAGTTCTTTTATCCCCCCTTACTCGTGTCGCTACCGGACACGAGCACAATGTTTTCTGATGTGTTCTTTGTCCCTTTTCTCCTGGAGAGTATGACGAGCAGACGATTAGATCCGGTCTAGTGACGTGGGTAGCTACCAGGTCCTTGTTACAGGAACCAGAGGTTCTTTCTGAGGCCGCATCGCCGGCCTTACCCTATGAAAACGGTCCTATCCGCTTTCTGTTTAAAGCTAGGGAACCCTTTTTTCTTATAAAGGCGGTTCTGTCCGCCTTCTGTTTGGAAATTTAGGGACCTTCCTAAGCACCTGTTTGTTCGGAATGGATTAGCCCTTCCCGTGAAACAGGCGCCGGTGACTTTAGGGGCACCTTTCGAAACGGATTCACCGTTCGGTCGGCGCACCTTTTTCTGCTTGTGACCTTGAGTGACACCTCTCGAAACGGATCTATCCGTTGCGGTCAGCGCACCTTTGTCACTTTTTTCCTATGAAAGCTGTTCTATCCGCTTTCTGTTTGGAGCTAGGGAAGTAATAGTCCACCACGGCAGAGCCCCGCATTACCGCAGTAAGGCTAAATACTCTAAGAGGTCGCCCTGTATCTTAGAGGCACCGTTGGAGACACCTGTTTAAGGCACAGGATGTCATACACTCATCAGCACGGTATGCTAACACCTTGAGTTAAGCCTTGTGTTCATCTTAGCTTCTGATCCCGTTCCATGCGCTGGCCAAAAGAGTTGCCGATAACCAGCAACTCTAGCGCATGTTTAAAAAGATCCTACTGGGCCCAACCACGACGACGACGTGTGAACACAGAGTTGGGCAATAAGGACTAAACAGTACGATATTTCTTTCCTTCTTTATATAAAAAAGTGTGAAATGGCCCTCTTGCGTTTTTTCGGCATAATCTTGAAGAGCACCTAAGAAATTATTTTTAATTAAAACAAAAAAGATACACATGTTTTTAATGGGACCTTATTCACCGGTTTATTTTTATGTTTGTATGTTTTTATTTTTTCAATACGTTTCAATAGAAAGGTTTTCGTATTTATGTTTAGTCACAACATAATTTATCTAATTTATATACGAAGTTTGTGACTTAAATTTAAAAAAGGAACCACACTCTTTTTTGTGTGGTAACTAAGGTTGCCACACTAAAAATAGTGTTTGTAACCTTAGTTACCGCACGGTTGTAGATAAACTGTTTTACGTCAGTAGTGATAATGTAGAATACAAAATTATTAGAATTATTTTGTTTATAATGTCAATATTAAATGTTTCACTTTATGTAGTAATAAATGCTAGACTTTGACAGAATATTGACTATTTGTATTTTAGCATTTTATGTATTTATTGTTACCTATTTCTTTTTCTAATTTACGTTGCAAATTTATCATAAAAAGAGAATTAATTCCGTTGTTAGTAAATATGAATACGAAAGCTTTTTTATTAAAATGCATAAAAATATGGAGCGCTTTCAAAAACATATCAAAAAAGGTATCTTATTGAAAAATTTTAATTTTATGTTCTATGTTTTTTTTTGTTTTAAATTTTTTTAGATTCTGCAAAAAAAGACACCCAAAACAGCAATTCTACATTTTTAAAATATTTCTGTACGGAGGCTTTAGGTTTTGGGAAATCCATAGAAAAAAAAAAATTCCCCCTTTAGGGACAACTAAAAACCCGGGCCCCAAAAGGGTTGAATGAAATTTTTTTAAATTTCATAAGTACATCATTTTTTTTTAGATGTGAAAAATGAAAAAAAAGATGTGCCTTGAAAAGCTCGACATTTTCCCACGAGCCACTTTAGTTTTTTCCCGCCCCCATTAGATATGGGGTGTTGCCAGTAGGATAAACAAAAAAAAGTTTTTTTACATAGTGAATTTGGGAAACAGGAAGAAAATGGAAAATTGCCGAGATAAAATACAATTTAACTGCACGTCCATATGTCAAGTAGAAAAAAAAATAATTTATCTTTAGTTAGGAACGCTGCCGGGACAGAAACGGGAATTTTACAATATAGTTAAAAGACCTTCAGCACGCTGGGTTTCTATTCTTATTTTTTTTTTCAGTAACAAAAATGACGAAGATCAAAACATTAAGTATGAAGTTGTAGCTCAAAGCATATGTGTGTTGACCTATGAAATCACTAAATTACACATCGTAGTCAAAACTGTCATTCGGATCAACAAATTTTATGTCCTCTTCAGATGCTTTATACCGGTGTTCCCATATTTTTAATTTTAAATTCAAAATTTTAGCTTAATTGGGGATGTTTTTTTTTTGAAACCAATTGGAAAAGATGCGGGGAAGGTCATAGAATATCATCCACAATCTGGTATGTATATTTCTTTTCACTTTAAATGCATTAAAAAGGTAATTTTTTTAAAACAAAAATTTTAAAAAGAAATAAATTTTTTTAAAAAGGGTTAAAAAAATGGTGATGTGAAGTTTCCATCCAAAAAACTTTGGCCCTTTAAGTACTGAGATCTGAAATAAGACCAATTTCTTTTTTTACTTAGCAAGTTTTTTTCTGATCTGTTTTCCTTTTTTTTCTAAAATTTATGACTGAAAACCCAATAAAATCTACTGGTATTTAATATTAATTTTTAAGCCTGTCTCTGAAAAATATTGCCTGATTGGGAAAAAAAATCGAATAATACATCAGATATATCTTAGGCTGCCTGCCAAAGTCTTTCTTCTTCTACAAAACCCAAAAATCTTTAAGTCTTGCATAAATAAACTGTCTCTTACTGCACTTTAGGCTACCACGGTACATTAGCCCAATAAGGACTAAACAGTGCCATATTTGTTTTTTTTTCGTTTAAAAAAAAAAGTGTAAAGAACACCTCTTGGAGCTTTTTTAAAAATTTTGGTTTTGGACACAAAAAATCTTGTTCATTGTTTTAAAACCCCAAATATGAACTACAGGAAAAAAACACGCTGAACAACTGGGGGTAAACCAGAAGGCAATGGAAGAAGCAATGCTTGAAGTGTGTCTTAAGGATAAAATAACAAACGTAGAAACAAGACGAAGAACAGGACTAAGGGGTGTTTTGACGAGAGCTGCACAATTAAAATGGCAAGGGGCGGGACACGCTGCCAGGCAGGATGTGAAAGATGGGCAAAGAGTCGTAAGATGGAGACCAAGACAAACTAAAAGAAGCTTTGGGAGACCTAAAGACGATGGGGGGATGATATAAGAGATTGCTGGCAAAAATTTGATAAGATCGGCACAGGACAGGGGAAAAATGAAAGAAAAATTTGGAAAAGGGGTATGTCTAGGATGGATTATAAAGGCTAAAAAAGAAAGAAAAAAAAGTGTTAAAAACACGTAACGGTCGCTGACCCGAATCATTTTTTAATTTTGTTAGTGATGCCTCCATAAATAATTTTTCTCTATAATACAGTGTACCCCCCCTGTTTTATCTTAAATCAGGCCCCATTAAGTACTGTTCCCAAGTATGGCTTCTTGCACAACTATTATCTCTTTTGACCAGCTGTAGATGATTTGGGGTTTTTAAAATATTTCTACGACTTATGGTCTAAAAATTAAACATTATAATATCTTCCTTGGCAGCTTTCATTACAACAACGCAAAAAAACTAAAATCTATTTACAGAGGGCTTTCGTTCCTTTTAACATTCAGATTTTATGTCATGTTCAATAAGACAAGAGCACATTAATACTTAGTCCCCAGTACTTTCCCGGACTATCTTAGGTTAAAAAAATATAAACATTTAAACCACTGTTATTCTTATTGTTTAAAAAAAAGGGACTTACCTCCCAAAGCCGCCCCTACAGGCTGGCCTCAATTTAAAGTTGGCTTTTCGCCAACCGTTTTTTAATTTTGATATACTTTTTAAATTGTAGCTTGATCCTCAGTAATAGGTAAAAGCATTTTTTTTTTAAAATTTAATCAAGGCAAAAGCGACGAACGTACGGGTGTCGTGCGGTTGGGAAAAACAACTCGCAGCCGGAAAAATTTTCTTTTTCGATATAAACAGTAAAATTCTCTTTTATTTAGGGAAGATTGCCAAAAAGTTCTCTTTAAATTTTTTTAAGAAAAATAAGGTTTTTTTATGTAATAATTTTTTACCTTTTTTGTGTTTGACCAAGAAATTT
>JAHBCN010014616.1:0-22448 GCA_019359885.1 Listronotus oregonensis
AAGGGGGAGTAAATCTTATCGGTCCTTACAAAAAAATTAGTAAAAAACCCCCCTTTTTTTAACCTTTAAAATAAATTATTTTCCTTAAAAAAAAAACAGAACATTTTTTTTCCCGCCATTTCCCATAATCTGCCCCGTAAAAAAATTTTTTTGTTCCCATAAAATTTTCAATATCTTTTTTGGTCATTGCATTAAACTTTTCTTTTCTTTTTTTAATACCAAAAATGCCTGGTGGGAAGTTCCCACAATTGCTTTGTGCTTTTTGGGAAAAAAATATAAGTTGCAACCTTTTCAAAAAGGGTAAATTCTTCCTTCCAATTTAATTGTCCTTCTCTCGTTTTTGCAATAAGGAAAAATTAATTGATTTACTTTTTTTAAAATTTTGAAAAAACAAAATTTTTCCATTTTAAAATGGATTCCATTAACAAGACCAAAAGGGGACATTTTTTTTGTCTTCTGGAAAACGACCCCTTAAATTCCAATCCCAAGAGATTGCTCTTGCGTTCCAAGGTTTTGACCCATTGGCATAAAGCATTTTTAAAAACTTCCCTTTCTAGGCCTTCCACCAAATTTGTTTCTGGCTTTCTTTCTTTTCAATTCCCCCCAAAAAAAAAAAAAAAAATTTCCCAAAGCGCCCACACATGCGTAGCGACTCACATGGGGGGTTTTTTTCATAGTGGCAACCCTACCACTATTGACAAACTTTATGTCATTTGTCAACTGTCATTGAGTTGATTTAATCGATTTAGTTTTGTAAATCGCGATGTGATGTATTTTTGTCTTGTTTCGGGTTTATTTTTTAAAAAAAAATTTTTATTTTTGATTAACACTTAAGTAAATTTTGTGTATTTGTGCAATTTCGCTAACTTAATTTTTTTATTTTCCCAAAATCGTAAAGAAAAAATCCTTTATGGTTTGCTACGCACGAGTGTGCCAATATTTTTTTAATTCCGGCGCCGTAATAGCCAGTACTCCTCTTTCCAGTCACATATTGCGATGTCGCAACATGAGCTTTCCCGGGCTTTATCGGTCAAAATCTGTATAGTCTAGCTCTATAGCCTACAGAAATTCCGACTAATGCACACATCGATGCAAGACACAAATTGATGGCGATAAAAAGGACTGCTACCGGTATTGCACATAACCGGTTTCTGTCAGTTCTGACGAGCCCCATGGAGGAAAAGGATGCGCGCGCATCCTTTTCCTTCATGGAAAAAGACCTGATGCACGACACTAAAACGCAAAAACGTCAGGATCTAGAAATCACCGCTCGCAGCGCTTAGCCCCAGAAGAAGGACCCCTTATCAATTTGGCAGAAGTTTCCTTTCTTCCTCGGGGCTCCAAAAATTTTCTAATCCCCCCCATAACCCATAATAGTTTTTTTTTGTCCCAACCTTCACTTAGGCTAATTTTAAAAAAAGGAAAATAAAGAAAAACTAAAGTTTTTTTTTTAAAATTAAAAAAAATTTTAAAAAAAAAATTTAATTTTTTTAAAAAAAGGGGTTAAAAATTTTTTAATTTTTAAAAAAATTTAAAAAAAATTTTTTAAAATTAACACCCAAAATTCCCCCCAAAAATTTAAGGCCGTAAAAAATTTTAAAAAAATTTCAAAAAAAATTTTTTAAATTAAAACTTTAAACAAATACCTAACTGGTATATTACTTCTATGCAAGAAATTTATTTTTTTATTAGTATCACATTTTTTACAATTTTTTTAAATGTCAATTGACTTTGTGTGATACATGTATAATGCAGCAAGAAAGTAACGATTCTGATCTAGAGAATGCTTAGCAAAAACTGTTCTAGTTGTAATATCATTTTGAATAAAATTTAATTTACAAATAGGTTCATATTTCTATCTCTGATGTTTACAAATAACTGATTGGTAAGTGATTAATTACCGATCAGGAGTCAGTAAGTATTCACTTACCGATCAGTTATTTGTAAACGTAATTTACAGATGGCATAATCTAACTAGTAAGGTTGCATTACCTGAGCGTGCAAAAAATAATATAATGAATGAGAGGAAATCTGCGGGAATTTTTAGCTGCATCACGCTCGAACCTGCTTTAAAAAATATCTATTTTTTAAAATTTTATTTTAAACTGCAAACGGTGCCAATGAATATAGTAAACTCATTTTTTGTAGTGTAAATAATTAGACCGAAAAAATGATAAATACATTTCTGAGCAGTAATTATTGCAAATAATGTAATTGCTACTAGATAAATTAATTAATTGTTTTAGTTTTTGTAAGAAAAAAAAATTATTTGATGCGGGTACACAAAATATCGCATTTACGAAAAATAATGGTGGCATAAAAAGTGCGACATGTACTCAAAACTACAAACGTTTGCTTAATTTAATGTAGTAAATTTTTCAAATTCTGCTAGTTTTTTTTTGCATATTGAATACAAAAAAATATTATAAATACATTTTTGAGTAGTAATGTATTGCAAATAATTAATTGAAACTATGTGATATTTATGCTAAATCAATCTTTTTTTGTAGTAGAAAAAAATATTTGATACTCTGTACAAATACCATTTAGAAAAATATGGTGGCATTTAAAATTTTCGTCAATTACCAAAAAAATGAGTTACTACATTCTTAATGATTTGTAGTAAACTTCAATTTTTTGAAAGTATCAATTTTTGTGACTCCCAGAAAAAATTATAAAAAACATTCTGAGCATTAATTCGTTGAAAATTAATTAATTGCAATAATTTTAAACTGCTCAATGTTTGTAGTTTTTCGGTTAATTTAACAAAAAATAATTTTTACTTCATTGCTCGTTTGAAAAATGTCGCACTTTGTCATTAGAATAATATTTGGACTGCATAAAAATAACTTTTGTTACTCAAAAAACTACAAGCGATCGAGCATTAATCTCACTAGTAGCAATTACATTATTTGCAGGAATTACTGCTCAGAAATATATTTATAATTTTTTCGGTCTAATTATTGAAACTACAAAAAGTTTATTAATTATTACATTTATTAGCATCGTTTTTAGTTAGAAATAAAAAAAAGATATTTTTTAAAGCGGGTTCCAGCGTGATGGAGCTGGAATAGCTCTTTTTCCTTTACTCATATAATCATTGTAATGATTTTTCATACATGATCATCATTATACACATTTTACATCGGCAATAAATAAAACCATGCTGATCGATCGACATTGGCGGAAATCCGTCAAATCGGAAGACAGGAATTTTCAGACATGGTGGTCTGACTATAGCAACCACCGTTGTCGTACCGGATGAACCGTGCTGGGAAAGATATTAGATTCCTTAGAAGGCAAATTGTTTTTATAGCGAATTCATTATGAACTACATAAATTTTATTTTAATTAAGCGACTTCTCCATTTTTAAAATTTTATAAATATACAGAGTGTACCAAATTCAAGACGTCCCAATCAGATCTCGAAAACTGTAGGTGTTTTTACAATTCAAAAGATTTCCTGTGTAAACTCTTTTTTTCTGCAAGTTTACTATCTGCACAATTTTTTTGTGCAGATAGAAAATGGCTCTTATGGTTCAAATAACCCAAAATTTTAAATTAATAATATAACAAGGGAAGAAAAAGATGCAATAAAACGTTAAATTTGTTTTTACACATTTTTTGTTCCTAAAAGTTCCTAAAACGAACCCGGACGGTTTAAGCTTTTTTCGGATACCTCCAAAACTATTTCAATTTTCTAATTTTAAATCAGGGGTTTACTAAATAGAGGTTTATTTCAATTTACCCTCTTTGTATCTTTTAAGGTATTTTTTTCTTAGTTTAAAAATAAAACATTTTTGCCGCAATTTTTCTTGTATGTAATTTTATTCAAAACTTTACAGTTTAAAATTTATTGCTGCAATTTGTTTTGACAATAAGGTTTATTAACTAACTGATATTTGTAAACAATTTATTTAATTATTTTTAAAATTCTTAAGCATCAAATTAATGTTTCACGGAATTTTTCACTTGTTAAGTATAAATATATGTTGACCAACGCTCAACGCTCTTTTAGGTTTAAATAATGGTTTACTATCAAAATATTTGAAGGTTTGTACCTCAAAAATACTAACATATTATACACTAGTCGGGCAGCTGCAAGAAATATAGCGTCTGCCTTATCCTTCTTGCATAAAAGAAAAAGTGCAGCATCAATATCTGTTAATTTAAATAATACATGGTTACCTATGCTTGATGCCAAAGTAATTTCAGGTAAACTTAAAATCAATTAACACACTACACCATCTTTTATGAAAATTATAAATATACCACTCAAACAACCTAATATGTTATTTATGACAAAACGTCATAAATTTAAAATTCTATCAAAGTTTCCTAACTTTTTAATCCAAAATTTTCTTCAACATTTAGTTTTAATTTCATTTTTTTCTTTTAATTTTATCCTTACAATGGTGGCCCACTTGCCACCGAAACGTAGATTGGTGTTTTTGATTTTTTTGGGTTTTCTGGGGGTTTTACCCGGGACATGGAACGAAGTGGTCCCATTTTCTAAAAAATTGTAAAGCGAGAAATCCCAAAGAAAATATACTGAAAAATTTCGATATATTGAATTAAGCTTGATATATGGAAGATTATTACCTGTTTTTCGATAAAGTTTCAACAAGAGGTTTTGGCAAAAAACACAATTAAAAATAAATATTTTAAATAAATAATTTAATATTCTTAAACGTTTTAGCAGTGGCGGATCCAGAATTCTATTTTTTTTGGGGTAGGTGAGCACTAAATATATTAAAATACTAATGAAACAACATCTTTTAACTTGCATGATGTTTATTCGAATGATTGATTGTCTTAGACAAGAACACGTTTGCCTCATTAAGAAATTACTGATAGTTTTATAGATTCTTACAATTCTAACAGAATTTTGGAGGGGTGAGGGGGCTAGGGGCCCATTGACCGCTTTTATTTTAAATTTACGAGTACTTTCTTCTGAAAAGCATAGTGGCAAAAAGGATAAAATACTGTTTATTCTGTGATTGTGGACAGAGTCTCTGCTTGCCACGCAGGTGATCTTGGTTCAATTCCCAGCCGGAGTAACATATTTGGGAAGTAATAATTACGTACGTACGTCGTGGCACTAATGCGTTGTCTAAAAGGTGCTGTTAAATGCAACACTTGCATCTTTCAGTAATTGGACAACGTTGACGGAACTGGGGAAAAATGGTTTAAACATATAGTCCGGCACCCACAGTACTCTAGTACTTACATCAATCCTTCGTGAGCTGTCATAAAGACAAAAAAAGACTACAATTTAAAAGTTATTTTTTTGCTTAAGATAATTATTTTAAAAAATATAGCTCCGGTTCTGGTTCGTGTTAAGAATTAATACTTATTATTGTAATAAGTATCCTCTTAACTGGAATTAATTAAAAAAATAATGATTATGTGCATTTTAATGGTAACTGGAGCTCAAATACTGTAGTTTTTAATTATTATGCTGGGGATTATTATAATTTAAATTAGATTTATGTGTAGTATTGTAATAAAAACATTTTTTGCTGGAGATCATTGTACATCATAAAAAAAATTAACTCAGTTTTGACTGAAGCATACGTCTGACATTGTATATTGTATTGTGTGTTAAATTAAAAGTTCAACACACATAATAGGTAGAGGTAGGTATCCAACAGGTGCGTGCTGGTCCACCGGGACAGCGGGAGGAGTATATCCGAATTGCGGCCGAAATAGGCAGGTATAAACTTTTTTCCAGTTTATGTATGGCTGAATTGCGGCCTAATTGGAAAAGTTTACTGTTCGTACTTTTAGTGATTTATCACGTCTGAAATATAATTGGGGAAAATAAAAAGCCGCTTTAACTAATTGGAACTAACCATGACCGACCAGAACTGAAGGCTTTCGAATTTAGCTGAATTATCCCTACGTAGAACTTTTTAACATAATTTTAATAATATTTAATATGTTACTCATCACGTCTGAAATACCAGAATTAACCATGAACGACCAGAACTGAGGGCTTTTAGTTTGTCTAAATTATTCATATGACACCTTAATACAAGCTCGTTAGGAAGAAGTCACGGAAATCATGAGAAAGCTGGATAGGATCAGTAGGAAACATGGCCTTACGTTAAACAAAAAGAGGACGAAAATTATAATAATAGACCGGAACCCTACCAATGTTGGACAGATCGATGGTTTTGAAGTGGTTGAGAAATTTAACTATTTGGGATTGCGCATCACAAATAAAGGCGACTGTGACGAAGAAATCAAACGCAGAATAGCCATGGCACGTAAGTCAATAATAAAACTAACTAGAATATGGAAAGACTCTGCAATATCTCAACGCAACAAACTGAAATTATTAAACTCCTTGATCTTTCCTTGCCACATATTCCTCTGAGACTTGACTTTAAAAATGGCCAATCGAAGAAAAATAGATGCTTTTGAAATGTGGGCTTACAGAAGAATGCTGCGAATATCATACATGCACTAACGTGTCAATTCTTAAGAAACTAAAAATCACCACAAGGCTATCAACCAGGATAAACCAATCATACCTACGATATTTTGGACACATCTCAAGAAGAACGAATGGGCTGGAAAAACTTATTGTGGAGGGAAAGATTAATGGTAAACGACCAAGAGGAAGGTCCCCGACGCGCTGGGTGGATCAAACCAAAGAAATCATTGGTCACGGTCTGCATGAAGCTTCTCTTGCAGCTCAAGACAGAGAATGATGGAGAAATACGATCCGAGCTATAGAGACATGATGTCACCATGCTCTCCCGAGAGCAAAAAGGTCAAGAGAGAGAGAGAGAGAGACAAATTATCCCTACGTAAAAGTTATTAACAAAATTGTAATAATTTTCAATATGGTATTTATTACAGGCTAATCCTTATTTTCAGGCCGTAATTCGGGTATTATTTTTACCCACCTGATGATTTGGACCGCAATTTTCCTGGGCCGGCCGGGAGTGCCCCTGTGGGCCCTTGTAAAGTTGCGTCGAATGGCCCTCCTAAGCTTTAAGGCCTACGACACGGCGAAATACAAAAAAGTATTATTTAATAAATTAGAAATAATAATTGAATCGCTTTATGCAGAAAGGACTTTAGTTGATTTTTAGTAAAATTGCTTTTTTGAAGAAAATAAATTCTATGTGACAAACTACACGGCTTTCGCAAAAAGGAAATATGTGCCATTTACCGGTGTGTTAAATTTTACTTATGATTTACCAGTTTTTTTGCAGAAAGGACGTAAGTCACCGACTTATGTCCTTTCTGCATAAAACTTCCGTGATCGGAGTATGTGAAAGAATGACAATAAAAAAATATTTTTTTCTTAAAATTTTAACACCCTGTATCTCAAAAGATAAGACGTTTAGAACATACATTTATGAAGTTTTTTTCTTAAAATGGGCCCAAGAATCACCCCCTTAAATATTAGCATGTTATTAAGAAACACCCTGTAAATCTACCATGAAGGTATAGCCAAAAAGACACCCAATGAAGTTTGCTCGTTTTTACTAGATTACATTTCCAACAATTCTGAAGGCATTACAGAGCTTCGTATCTATAGTGATAATTGCTGGGGACAAAATAAAAACCACGCTTTAATAAGAATGATTCTTGCACTGACTGACACTAAAAGATTTTCCAAAATAGTACAATATTTTCCAATAGGGGGCATTCTTTTCTGCCTTGCGACAGAGAATTTTATATGATCAAAAGGGCACTTAAAAAACGTGATCGAATTTACACTGTTCACAGAAATCATTGCTAACGCCTCCAGAATGCATAAATTTGAGGTGAAGGAGGTTAATACAGCTAAAATAACAGATTTTAAGTCATGGTGGCCGAGATATTACAAGAAGAATGTAGTGTCAATAGAAACTCAAGATCAAGAAAGAACCAAAAAAATTCACTTTACCATCAGCAAGTTTTATTATTTTGTTTATGACTCTAAGCATCCTGGATGTGTTAAGGTTTCGGAGTTCATAAAAGGTATAGTGGAACATAATTTTAACCTTAAAAAAAGTAAAAATAATATCGTGAATTTGCCAAAAACACCATATTATCCAGTGGGGAAAGTGCCAATTAAACAAAAAACGATGGATGGGATCAAAAAGTGTGTAGAATTTGTCGAGAACCCTTACAAAGAGTTTTATAACGAAATCATTTTGACTTGGCCCAATACCTCCACACAAAATGATGACGAATAACAAGAATAAACTTTCTCCATTTAATATGTTTATGTAAAATAAAAATTTAAAAATGTTTGTAGAAATAAAAAAATGTTTTTAAATATATTATTTAAATTTTTATGCAGAAAGAGCTTAAGTCAGGTTTTTTTTCTTTAATTTTTTGACACGGAAAGGTTTGAAAAAAACAAAATTTAGATATTTTAATTTATTTGAATAAGTGCATCAGGTGGTACCTGCAAAATGTTTAAATTAAAAATTATATAGATTTTGGAAAGATTTTTTTGTTTTTGTTAAAAACAAGTTTTCTGACTTATATCCTTTCTGCATAAAGCGATTTAATTAGCCCGGGAAGGTTTAATCTTTATTTGTATTTTGCATAATTTGCTATACAATTTCTTACGACGTCTTTCTGCCCTTTCGAGAATAAGATCTGTTTATTTTTTGGTATATAAATTTAGAACTATTAAATACGCTGATACAATGTAAATATTGTTAAATAAAATAAAAAATAATTTTCATTTCAAAGAGTATTTAACGCTACAAATTCAATTATTTAAACATCCGAATTTTCCTTTAGTTCTTGTTTAATTTTAATTCACATTATTATTTAACAAATTAGTAAGGTACAGGTGAAGTAACGAACTGCACTGATTTGCCGTGTGCTCATCAGTCAAAAGGCAGTACTGAGTACTTCAACCTTTCAATTCACAAGCTGTTATGACGGTCTAGAAATTCTCATTTTAACAACCATCAAGACATTTCAGAGGTTATTTACATTATGCTTAGATTCCTCGGTTTTTGTCTTCTTTTGCCTTATTTTATGCTTTAAACTAAAACAATTTTTTGTTTACCGCCATTGTTCAGTCAAGCTTTAACTTAATAAGAGGATATGCCAAAAAGTAATTTATTTGTATGCCTATTGGAATCACTTAAAACAGTTTCGAATACAAACAATTTTATTTTAAACAAAATTATTTGACAGACAACAAAATAAACCAATATACAGGGTGATTGATGGTCGATGGTACCTTAGACGTTTATGAAAAAGAAGTCAGAGGAATTTTCTAAAAATTAGTGATTTAACCGAGAAATACAAAACTGAAGAAAGGTGCATTATTTCAAATGGAGCATCTGTATATTATGACATATTATTAAAGGCAATTAAAATCCCTGTATTATGTATCTATACTCAAATAGTAGGATTTCGGAAATAAAAGCAAGTTTCTGTAAGAATTGGTTTATTTTGGGATATTTGTCTTATTAGATGGCTATGAAATGTCACGATGAAACATATTATTAAGAAAATTTTGACAATTAATGCGTTATATAAAATGGAGAGAAATAACTATTTAAATAAAGTTTTGATGTATATATTTTTTATTCATGAACAATGTGGCAAAACTGTAGCAAGAACATGCAAAAAGTTCAACAAATTGTACCCTAACTCACGACGAATAGATAAAAAAATTGTAATAATACAGGTTCTGCAATTAATTTACAATATGCTAATAACTGTTCTTTTGTTGTAAATGTTATCAACAAATAATTCCCATTTATAAATATGTTGTAGTAGTTCTTTCAGATTAAACATAATTTAAAAAATAATCATTGCTTTAATATTGGTATTATCTGACGCTCGTGAAATTTTTTCCCTAACGCTTGCGAAAGTGACTTTTCCGCACTTGACAGTCGCGGGAAAAGTATCACTTTGCGCACTTGTTAGGAAAATAACTATATACGGTTTGGTTCACAAGGATGTTGTCTCCAGTGCGGGAAAGTAAAATCCTTTTGATTTTTGGAACATAAATTAGTATCTAATTATAAAATAATGCATAATTTTGCTTATAATAATCATATATCTGAGAAAACTAAATTTTGCTGTAATTTTGCAGTCTTTTTATAACATTTATTAAATAAAATAAAATAATCCTAATTTATCAAATGTAACTACATATTTTTAATAACTCCATATAAATTATCAAAAAATCCATAGCAACCAATTGTTTATACATCTATCAGAAATTAATTTTCTGTCACGCATTTTTCAACCAAATTGGAGAAACATTTTCAATGGATTCTGACGACGATTTACCAGCATCGATTATTATCAAAGCAGCAGAAATAGCAAATATAGGTCTCGTTACAGGTATGAAAAAGAATTTGTTATGTTTGAGAGCTGGTGTCAAAGTAAGAGTGTAAGTCTTTTAAAGAAAAGATTTTTTTGGCGTATTTCTCTTATTTATCAAAAACATGTAAACTCAACACAATATGGTCTAGATATTCTATGCTAAAATGTATAATTAAGTTACGAAAAAACATAGATTTAAGCAAGTTTTTTTAAGTGACGGCCTACCTTAAAAAAGAAAGCGTTGTTTTTAGACCCAAAATGGCTAAAGTCTTTTTAAAAGAAGAAATATCAAAATTCATGAATTAAGCGCCAGATGATACTTATTTACATATAAAAGTGGCTACGATATTTGGCTTAGCGGGCGCTTGTCGTAAAGAGGAATTAACAAAAATATGTCTGGACCGTATTGAAGACCAAGAAAATTTAGTATTGATACACATCCCAGACTCAAAAAATCACAGCTTTAGAAGCTTTGTCATTTCTTTAGATGCCGAAAATAAAAAAAATTAAATTTAAATAAAAAGTATGCCAGTTTAAGAAAGCCGACAACACCACATATTCGATTTTTTCTGAACTATAAACACGGAGTGTGTACAGTACAATCGTATGTATCGGCGTTAATACCTTCGGAAAAATGCCATCGGAAATAGCGGCCTATCTCAATCAAAACTCGAAATTGTATACTGGGTATATCTTTCACCGGTCCTCTGCAACATTTCTAGCAAACTCCGGAGAACAAATATCCAACATTAAAGGTCTTGGAGGCTGAAAGTCTACATTATCGTGCCATCTAAGATAAATATCCCAAAATAATCCTATTCCTAAAGAAACTTGCTTTTATTTTCAAAACCTTACAATTTAGGTATAGGAACATTAATATATCATTTACAAGGAATTTTAATTGCCTTTTATAATATGTCATAATATACAGGGTGTTCAATTTTAAAAAATGCACTTTTCTTCATTTTTGTATCTCGCGGTAAAATCACTAATTTTGACCAAACCTGTATAATGTAGAACAAATTTTCTTACTCAAAAGTAATATACAGAACCTCCCTACCTCCAAAATTTAAACTTTTGATAAATCTCAGTGACTTAGTAATAGAAATTTAATTGGAGAGAGAGTTTGAAGAAAAAATAAAGAAATTAATTAATATTAATAAAGCATTATACAAAAATAATCAGAAAGCAATAGCGGAGCGAAAAATGCAATAATATATGAGGTGTCTCATTTAAAATATCAAAGGTTATAGTTACTAAGGTGATAATTTTATTTGATATCTATTTTGTTTAAGTTACGAAATTTTTTTTCGCAAGTGTTCAGTATCCATATGTATTAAAAATAGATTGGCATATCCTCTTAAAAAAAATACAGTTATCATACTCAATTTATTCTAAGGTTTTGCTTTAATTTTATTTTTAGAAACAAAAAAAACCCAAAGATTAACCGATTCTAAAATGACACTTTTCAGTGTAGCAAATAATTACAGTTTAATAAAAAAAACCTCATTAAACTTGTTTTATTAGACTTAAAGTGGAATTTCAAATTGATTTTTATGGAACAAAAACTTTATCAAACAAAAGTAATGGCAGCAAAAAGAAATTATAAAACAGTTTTAAAAATTATTTTTAAAGCTATTTAAAATCATTGTTGCATTTAAAGAAACGATATGACTCGATTTTCCTATGATTTTATATTTAAGACTAAAGATTTATGAAAAAAAGTGGTTATTAGTAAATATTTCGAAATTGTTTTGTTATTTGTTATGTAATGGATCATCAGCCCATCAAAAAAAAATGGACCAATCGTACCCAGTATGCCTTTTTAAATAGTGAATATTGACTTTACCACCTAAGCTATGTTCTTGGTTTTCCAGTGTCCTTTTTAATCCATGTATATCAGTTATTATAGAGATGGTCACAATTCCAGCTTCTACCAAATTAATGCTGGGCTGCTCCAGAACTCAATACTGGCACCAACTTTGTTTTTTCTTCACAACAACGATATTCCCTCTTCCACAATCAATCGTATTCATAGTTTTGCTGACGATAATACTCACCACTCTAACAATCAGTTTCTCAAGCCAACGTATAACCCAGATTTGAAAAACAAGCTTAGATCAATGCAGATATCTATTTACAAGACCCTAAACAAATCTTGGATTGGGGTGCCAAAAATTTTGTCCAGTTTAATGCCTCCAAAACACAGTCATGTTCGCTGTGACGAAAAAAGTGTGTCAATGCTCTATATAGAATACATATGAGCGGCAAAGTTCTGCGGAACGAAGAGACAATTAATCTTGTTGGCGTTACTTTTGACAATAACCTTTACTGGCACAAACACATTTTATCCATGGCCTCAGCGGCAAAAAGTTTGGATTTTTTTTTCGAACCCGAAAAGATTTATTTCCTTCTAATCTGTTTACTCTGTATGTATCCCAAATCAGGCTCTCTTTAGAATATGTCAGGGTAATGGCGTGTCCTACAACTCTTCGCATTTTTGATTCCATTCAAAGAAAACCTCTAGCCCTTGGCCCGGGGGGTCTCCAAACTTTCCAGCCTTAGGGCCATACTGATTACTCCAGTAAGTTCCGAGGGCCAAAACCATATTATCATTGTTGCCGGTGTTAAGAAGTGAAATAGTCCACTGATGAAAAAAAAAGACTGCATATTATTAATTTTCCTGTCATTATCTGTAATTTCTAGATTAGTCGTAGAGTACGAGCCATGAGGAGTAACGTGACACGACATCTGGTGGACACAAGCGGAAATAGGTAGTACCTTCTATCGCTAACAGATGGCGCTAATAGCACGTACAGAATAATCTCGTTGGTTCGAGAAAGTTCTGGTGTTGCCACTCACTTCTAGATGGCAGTAATTGGAATATATAAGAAGGTTAGTGGCGCAACCATGGTCAGTTCCTATGACACGTTGTTAAATAAAATATTGCATACCTCCTTAAAACGTGTTTGTGCGTGTTTAAGTTTAAGACATCTTTATAACAGTATTTTGAATTGAATTGTTGCTTTTGTGTGTGAATTAGTAGTATGAAAAAGAAGCGAAAATTAATAGTGAATGCAGAAAATTCAAAGATCGTGGAACATTCAGTATTTCGTAATTGAGTCCAGTAACAAGGCGCTATGTTTGATTTGCAATGAAAGCATAGCCGTTCTCAAAGAATATAACTTTAAACGTCATTATGAAACAAAACATTTTCAAAATTACTGAAAATATACAGGAAGTTTGCGGACAGAAAAATTCGAAGTTTATGCAGCACGGATTGAAATGCAGTAATCTTCATTTACAAAACTCAAAACTGAACAAGAGGCTGCAACTCGCCAGCTTGTAGCTCTTGAAATTGCAAAACGTGGAAAACCATTCACCAATGAAGAAATGATCAAAGAATGCACTCAATTGCAGTAGCCGAAGAAATGTGCCCTGAAAAGGTAATTTTATTAAAAACTGTCAGTATGTCAGCAAACACTTGGCTCGAAGGGTGAAAACATCGCTGAAAATATATCCTCTCAACTGTTCTGACAAAAATGGACATTTTGAGTGGTTTTCTTTGGCCTTGGGATGAGTCAACGGATGTGTCAGATATGCTCAGGTGTTGATTTATATTCGAGGAGTAGATAAAAGCTATGAAGTGCACGAAGAACTTCTGATATGTATAGTATTCATGGCACAACTACTGGTACAGATATTTTTAAAGGAGTTGAAATGGCCATTAATCAAAAGAACCTTCGATGGAAAAACTTAAAATGTATTACAACTGATGGAGCAAAACCAGAGTGGGAAAGATAAAGGAGTGATTATTTTCAATCAAAGCTGTAGAAAATGACATGGATCAAACCATTGTCTTACATTTATCATTCATCCAACAGTCTTTTGAAATGTTTGGATAAAATTTTGACGTTCTGAACAGTCATATCAACTATTAATTTTATCAGATCTTTTGGGCTGAATAACGACAATTCCGACAATTTATTGAAGAGATTGAAACACTTATCTTTCATACTGCCGTACGCTGGCTTAGTAGTGGAAAGTCCTTCAAGCGCTTTGAACTTTCGAGCAAGTGATCGAAATTTTTTGAATGAAAAGCATCGCCCTCTTTTTCTGAATTACGAAAAACTTGCATATAGCTGTATTACAAATTTTGTGTTGATTTACAAAACTTATCACAAAAACAATAACAATAAGCCTACAAGAATGTTATAAGTTAGCGGAGTTAGCCCATGACCATATCAATGTAGATCTCATATTAATAATTATTCAACATAAAATTAGAATACTTCAGTAAACTAAATTTAATTTGCTATAAAAATTATTTGTTCTCTAAAAGGAGTTTTCAAATATGCTAGCTCTCCGCGGGCCGGACAAAATCTGTCCGCGGGCCGGATGTGGCCCTCGGGCCGTAGTTTGGAGACCCCTGCTCTAGACGACTAGCCTAAAGACTTTTTATTAATAATATTGAAAAAAAAAAAATTTTAGTGGTACATCAGTACCGTCATGTAGAATAAAAAAAATAAGAATTGACATTATGCAGGGAGTATCAAAATTATTAATTTTTATGTTATAAATTATTGCCTGGACCATGATTTATAAGGCAACTCATTTGCAATAAATTTGTTTACATATTATATTTATTAAAACATAGTTTTCATCCGGTTAGTAGATGGATGATGGTCGCCTCTATTCCCGGATTCTGTACTAATCAAAAATTAAAAAATCCAATTTATTCTATTGTTACTAAAAATGAATACGAAATATTTTTATTAAAATGTATCGAAAAACTAGTACGCCTCAAAAACTAACCAATAAATAAGATGGTAATTAGAATCACGACCCTAGTGTTTTGGAATGTAAAATCAACATGATAATTTTTTTTTGAGTTGTCAAATATTTTTATTCCCAAAGTTCATCAAAAATAAAATAGTTAAAAAAAATCAAAAATGTCAATTTTTCGATTTTTTTTAAGTAATTGAAAAATCCAAAAATTGATATTAAAAAAAATTGAAATTATTTGTCTTTACTTACTGCTAAACTTAAATGGATGCATTTTATTGACGAACATCTTAAATATTACCCATTTTTTAAATTTCAATATAAAAATTAACACCGATTTGTTTTAAGAGATTTGTAAATCCACCGTAAAATAGAACCAAATGAAAAAAAAACCATGTCAATATCTCTATTTTTTTATTTTTATGGCCAAAAATAGGTGAGGCCGAGATTCTAAACAGTTACCAACAGAGCTATCGCAATTGCTTTTGAAAAGTAATTTAATTACAATTACCAATTACTCTTCTAAGTAGTAATAAATTACGATTACCAGTTACTAGCATGTTTGTTAAAAGTAATTCAATTATCAATTAAAATTAAAAGTAATTGAATATTTTAGCAATTACTCTACTTAAATTACCACATTTTATTCAATTCCGTTTTGGTAATTGAATTACCGTAATGTAATTGAACTACCGTTATGTCATTAAATTTCCTTTATATTTACAATTATTTCTCATTCTCTTAATTACATCTGAAAACTAAATTATTCTAGAAATATTTGAATAACGACCACACCAGTAACCAGTACCTTTATTAATAAAAAAAAAGATATTTTTATTTGAATAATAAAAGAAAACAAACAACAAAAAAATAGGCAAACAAAGGGTGGTGATAAGCATCATTCGTAAATACTAAATCGGCGCAGAGGCGGCGTTCGCCGGATCCAAAGCGGCCCGCCATGTTTCAAGCTGCTCTTTTTGGCTGGCCAAAATTCCGGAAGTTTTTGCATAAATTTATTAAGTAATTGAATAAATTTCTAAATAATTTAATTATTTTATAAGTAATTAAATTACGTCATAAGTAATCGAATTACTGTCTAAGTAATTGAATTACTTGGGATTGGTAAAAATAAATTATCAATCACTATTACATTATCCTATTAATTGATAATCCAAATACAATTACCTTTTCCGAAAAGTAATTGAATTAAAGTAATTCAATTACTGAGAAGTAATTGAATACGATTTTTCAATTATTTTAATTCAATTACCGACAGCTCTAATTACCAATAAGGTGTCTTATAAAGAAAATAATGTTATGTGGTATCTCTTTTGTTTCAATATAAATTATTTTCTCTAGTAATCGTTCAGGTTAGTTTCTACGGAAAAAGATACTTAAGATAACTCTTTTACATTTGTTTCAATACGCTATAAATATGGCTCTGTTCCATTTTCCTTAAATGACCCTGAAAAAAAACGAATAATCTTGAAAAAATCTTAAATAGGGTTCCGTTCTAAATTTACTTTGCATTTTAATTTATAATTTATATTAAAATTGATTCGTGTGTTTGAGTAGTCTTTTATTAAGAATTTTTATATTGTGTGCAGATCGAGCAGCGCTAATCTCCTGGGAAAAAAGCCACATCCTTTCTACGGGCCAATTATACCAATGGGAAAATTCTTTTGTCAGACACAAACATTTTTTTTATATTATTTTTTTAGTTAAGCAACAAATTAATTTTTAATTGCGTCGAACAATTTACTTGTTAAAATTTATGATTTAATATTAACTATGTAAACATACTGCATTAAAAATTATTTATTTGCTTTTCGCCACTTTTTTTTTAACCTAAGGCTTGTCTTCCAATGGGACCGGAAAGTTGCAATCTACTGAAAAAGGCAAAAGTAGGCGAATGGTAATTGCATAAACTGCAGAGGACCTTCGTTCAAATTTCCACAGAACTTTTTACGAAATTCGATTCCCGTTTGTTGGTATCGTTTATGTGTTAACGTGAAACACGGACGTGGGAAAGTCGAAAGAACCTTTTCACACATACCAAATTCTAGTAATAAAAATTTTGGTGAAAATTTTATATATCTTCCCAATAAGAATCCGTAATTTACTGTCGTTACTATGGCAACTAAAAAATTTCCGGTAATTTTATTCTTATTAAAATTTTCCCTGCAAAATTAATAAGTGGAAAGTTCATCAAATGATGACAATAAAAAGGGTTTTAAAGTTGACAATGTCATTTGGGGTCCCGTTATATTTGGTATCGATTGCGTTTCCGTCAAACCATACGCCTTTACATTTAAACAAAAATTGTGTTCCAGGGTTTTCCTGAATTGGGTTTAAAACCGGTTTTTTGACTAATTAAAGAGTTTTGTTACCAGCAAATACTTAATTAACGAAAGCCGACAAACAATATTTTGTTTGATCCACTTTAAATGTTTCTGAGAATCTACTAACACTTCTTTTCTCTTTAATGGTGAATATGGACTAGAAAGACTTATCATCTATTTTCAAAATATATACATAATACTTGGATACAATCCGTTCTCCCCTTGCTTTTGAAGTATTCACAAATCTAGATGAAATTTTAACTAATCCAACTTGAATTGTTTTGAATATTTTTCCTTCCGTTAATTCACTATTTTCTTGAATCAAAAAATTAAATGCTTCAAAGGGCCATTTAAACATTTTAATTATTTTATTTTTTTGCAATATATACATAAACTGTATTTTTTAAAAAATCTTCATCTTTAAAATATTTAAGTAACTTCATTTAGACAATGAAAAACACAGTCAATTAGGTATTTGATAAAATCAAGGGCAAGTTTCATTTGCGAAATGGGCGTTAAGCATTAAAATGAATTCAATAGTTTAACGTCACGAAAAAACATTTATGGCAAAAACCCATTATGATCAACAACTTAGTGGTTAAATTATGTCAAAAAATAATAAATATCTTCCCTTAATCCCTTTAACAACTTTCTTTTAACTAAAATGAGTTGGTTTGATTTACTTGCATTTGCAAATAGATAGGTATTTGTGGAAATTATCAAAGAAACCATCATTGATAAGTTCACCTTGTAATCAACCAACTTTAGTAGTTCAAATTTGTCAAGCTAACAAAATATATTTTCCTTAACATCTGCAACAACTTCTCTTTTAACTAAAAATGGGTTAAGTTTGATTTATTAGCTTTTTAAAATGGTTTTTGGGAAAATACCGAAACCGAAAATATTTAATAGGTTCATATAATGTCCGAATAGTATTTAAAAATTTTGTCAAAAAATAATAAAATAGATTTTCCTTAATCCTGCAACAACTTCTCTTTTAACTTAAAATGGGTTGGTTTTGATTTATTAGCATTTGAAAATAGATATTTATGGAAAATAACGAAACCTAAAATTTTTAAATTTGGGTTCGCCTTGTAATCAAAACATTAGTAGTTCAAATTTGTAAAAATAATAAAAAAAATTTCTCTAATCCTTTTAACAACTTCCCTTTTAACTAAACTTGGTTGGTTTTTTATGTCGTTCCATATGAAGAATTATTGATACAACCATGATTTCCTACTAATTAAACCTCCCGACATCTCAAGATTTTATTAACCTAAGAGCAGCTAATAACTCTATAAGTAAATAGATAGGTATTGTTTTTACATACCTGCCTATAAATTATTTTTACATTTTTCTGAAGAAAACACAAACACATAAAAACAAATCTAAATCAAATTTTTATTGCAAAAACAATGTTTTACAAAAATTACTATTTAAAAAATTGTTTAGGTACTTGTGTTGAGTTGATATTACTATTTTATCAGTTATATTGTTAATATTAAATACACAATTATTATAAATGATGTTAAAAACTTTATTCATATCGACGCTTTCCGTAGGCTTATTTTCTGAAGAGCGTTCAACAGTCCTCATAGTCTGGATTATTTTGTGATGGTGTTCCTTATCCAATTGCAAATATGGCTTAATTGTCTACACATTGCTATGCCCACTGAATTTTTACAAGTTGTTGTTCACCGATACCATTTGCCATATTTGACACTGCAGTCGCTCGCGCTGAATGGTTTGTAATTTTTTTCTTTTTTGTGTCAACTCCTACAATGGATGCAGCATTTCGGAACCAAGATGATATACTGTTAGCTCCAACTTGGAGAATTTTTATACCACCCTTTAGAATTAGGATTATTTCACTGAGGATTTGGCGTAAGAAACAGTCTATCAGTTTGTATAGAGGGCACCTCTTTTTCCATGAGTCTTTTATAAAGTCGAACTGGACATATTTCAGGTTAGAAGTGTTGGTTATTAACCATTTACTGTCGTAATCACTTAGATCCTCCCTGACTGTCTTGGAAAATACAGAATTTTACTCAATGCGTCCCGTAAGATTGCTCTGTTGTCAGTTTCTTCAGAAAAATGTTTTATAGATGCTGCAGACCCTCTCCACCTCTCTATGCCAATTCATGGGAGACTCATAAAGAAATTTTTGAAGTCCGTCTGGTTTGTTTTCACCTAAATTCTAAGATTTTGCTATATTCTTCCTTGGTTAATATCGATGCACTTACTTTTCCCTTCGATTAGATCTTTGTAACTGACGGCGCTTGGCATCACGCGCAGCTCTCGCAGTAGCAAACTCTATATCGCTAAACGGATCAAATTTGATTTTAAACTTTTCGAAATATAATTCTCAATTGTTTTGCGCGAGTTCCACAAAACTTTCACTACACTTTCTTTATCGGTATTTTTCTTTTTCATATTAAAACCCCAGTCCTCAAGAATACAGCCAGTTGCTCTGCAGACATTGGACCGCCGTCGATGTTATACGATTTTCTCGAAAAAAACTCTGAAGATGTTTCAAACACTTACTTTTGATTTCTTTGTGTTACAGGCGTTAAATTTTCCACTTCCTTTCTTTTGAAAAGGTATTTCTTTGCCAAAACGAGCCATTTATGCAACTTTTACACTACAAAGACAGCAGTTGACATTTGATTATCACCATGGTTACAGTTCCTTTAAACAAGTGTCGATTGACGGTTATCTCAGCCTACATTTCTATTTTAAGAAAATTTTCACAAATATTCGTGACTCGAAAGATTTCCGGAAATAATTTAGGAACTAGATGGTATTACAAGAAAAGATTATTAATGCCTGTTAATTTTATCCTATCAGATTTTGACTTGTTGACTTATGACAAGCCTATTTATTCGAAAATCACCTATTAGCTCTAAAAATAATAAGTAAAAATCACCACAATTTTTAAAAAATTTATAAGCGAATCTTGAATAATTTAATCAACGAAAAAGTATCCATAATTAAGTGGCATTATGCGAGAAACAGTTTTAGAGCAGTCTCTGAAATGTTTTCAGTTTATTTCTCCAATCAAGCCCATTCCGCCCATTTCAATTATTAAACGTATTGTCAGAAAGTTCGAGTCCAAAGGTACCGTGATAAATAATTGTAAACGTTCAACTCGGGATATCGAAAATAGAAACAAAAATTATTTGTATACATTCGAAAAACATCAAGAGCTGCAGGAAGGAGATGAAAAGCGAAGAATGGCATTTTGTTTTAAAATGATGAGAAGTTCAAATAACGATAAAGGTTTTAAGAAATATTTGTTTTACCGATGAATGTATATTCACCCTCAACAATGAACCAAATGTTCAGAATTGCGGTGTGGAGCCAAGAAAATGAACATCATTTGTTCATACTCGGACACAATATCTCCAAAAAAAAAAAATGTATTCGTGGGAATTATCGACACTATATCATTGGATCCTTTTTTATGGACTATAACCTAGACAGCAGAAACCTATTTGGTCTTATTTCAAAATCAAATTGGTCCCGCCTTGGAAAAAGTTATTCGGGAAGATCAAATGATCTCGTACCAAATGGATGGTTGCCCCGCTCATAATACCCGTATGGTTAGAGAGTACCTGGAAAATGCTTTTAACGGCAAGATTATTGGTCCACGGTACCGGATACTTTGACCAGCCAGGTCACCTGATCTTTCACCAAATGACTTCTTTCTGTGGGGTCACTTAAAAAGTGCCATTTATAAAGGTGTAAAATTTGAAAATCTTAACCAGCTACAAAACGCTATTTCGTTAGAATGTAATAAAATTTCGCAATATCAACTTAGCAACGTTAGAAATTAATTTTATGATCGGTTTGGATGTTGTTTTGCTGTTAATGGGGGGGTTGTTTGAACATTTCATTAATTAATCTTCTTATGAAACTCTCTATTATTTTAAAAAAGTTATTTTATTTTATTTTATTTTATTTTTCCACACTCATTAAAATATTAAGAGTTTAGTTCTCTCTTTTTTCGGATCTATTTTTGATCTTCTGAGTTAAATATTTACAATTATTTATTGCGATGGCTTTGGACTCGAATTTACTGACAATACGTTTAGAGGTTGAAATGGACCAGATAGGCTTGATGGTAAAATAAATTGAAAATATTTTCAATAAATTCCAGTATGATAAAATTATTTTTTTAATGATCAATAGTAATAATTGTTATTAGTTAAATTAAACACTTATATATAAAAGAAAAAACTTTGATAAAAAAATAATATTAACGTGTTTTTTACTTTAAATGTAATGGTTGTGAGATTGATGAAACGAAAAAAACATTTCTTGTTTTCGGCTGTACGTCAGATTTGAGAAAGCCTTATAACAAATTGTGTGCTAGTGGCTGGTATCTGGCTGGTTTTACCTGAACCGAAAATTTGTTAATTTTGCAATTACAATTAATTTAAGATTCGCTTATTAAAATTTTTGAAACTTAGCACAAGGGTTTGTCAGATTGGTCTCTTCAAAAAGTTATTGTTCGGCGATGGCAGCCTAACGCTTTGAAATACGGCGTCTTCCATATCTCTGAAAAAAACAATAAATACCACGTGCGGTATTTAAATAGCACCTTCCTTAAATTACGTATGTTAGTGGTTAACAAAGTACCCATATCTCTCTAATATCAGTGATCTACAAATCTACATAATATGTTGGTTTTATTAAAGACATAAAGGTATCGATAATCTTTTATTTACTGTAAATTCTAAATATTTTACTTTACGACGTTTTTTCTATAAAAAACAACAGATTTATATTATAGGTTTATTTTTGGGTTGGGGTTCAAAAGATAAGGTGTCATTATTTAATCCCTCCTCTTTCCGATTCCAGTAATTTGTTATACCTACTTGATGAAACTAGCTTTGTCTTTTTAACTACTGTTAACAGAACCATACAGTGATTGTAATTTTTCTTCTATTTCACGCGTATAATTAGTCCATTGAGAAATTATTCCATATATCCTTCGGCACAGCCACG
>JAHBCN010014617.1:0-22248 GCA_019359885.1 Listronotus oregonensis
GGTGGACGGGGGCCAGAATCCAACACAGAGTAAGTAAAAAATTCTGGAGGTGTGTAGCAAAGCCTCTTTAAATTTAAGGAATGACCTATCTTTTTAATATCTAGGCTCATTAGTATGCACTATTTATATAAAGGTATCTAAATTTATTTATAGGAAACATGTGTTTTAAACGGTTTAGAATACTATTAAAAGTATTTCATATGTATAGTTTTAAACGCGGCAACTATTCGGTCTTACAACTCTTTTAAACTGTTAAAAAGATTTGTATAAACTGGACTTTTAAGGGGACACCATATAAAGGAATCTAAACTACTGAGATTGGGGAATCTGGCTGGCCAATCTTGAAAATGTATTTAAATGATCTAGGACAACTGCACTAAAATAAGCAGAAGCATCATCGTATATGCACCACATTTAATTCCTTAACCCAATTGGCAGGTCTTTAAGCAATACAGGAAGTTTGTTTCGGAAAAAATGTAAATGGGCCTGTCCATCAAGGCGTTCTGGAAAAAAATGCCTATTAAATGATTACACAGCCCCTCAATATAAAATAAGTTGAAGGTCCGAAAGACTTGCCCATGGTATCTTTATATTTCCGGGGTCAGTTGGACCCCATTAGGTCGGAGTCAAGGGCATTTCAAGGTTAGAACTGCAAATTAATCGCAACCAATTTTAAAGAGTGTATATTTATGTTTTTCAGGTCTCTGAAGACGAATCCGTGTTCAAATCTGTAAAATTACAATTTTGCAAATTTAACCCTAAAACATCTCTTGACCCTGTGGGGTCAAACTGACCACAGATTCGTATTCAGCGACCTCAAAAACATAAGTATACATTTTCAAATTTGGTTGCGATTAATTTTGCAAATTTGGCGACTCCAAAAACATAGAGATACCATGGTCAAGTCTTTCGGACCTTCAACTTTTTTATTTTTGTGGAGCTGTGTTATCAACAATTTTGTGGAGCTGTGTTAACAACAATTAACCGAAAGTTGCTGTTGAGAATTGGTTTCAAATATTGCATGAAGGTTTTCTTTCGCCCATGGATGATTATTACAAAAATTCTAAATCCTATTTTGGGAAAAAAATTGCTTTGCCTGTGAACATAATTTGTTACCGAAACTGGGAATTTTCCTCAATTTTCTGAAGCTACCACCACTGTGAAAAATTTACACGCTGGTAAAAATCCCTGGGAAGTAACGCCTGTACTCTTCAAATATAATATAAATACAAAAAAAAATTAACCTATATCAATTTGATGACAAATATATAACGCACTGACAATCTCCCTTTTGTCTGTTTCAGGATATTCGTCGATCTCTTATGCACTGCTTCTTCTATTTTGGGTGTCCTGACAGTGTAAGGTCTACCCATCAAAGTACGTTTATAAAACTTCCAGTTTCAGTAAGTCGACTGTGAATATTTAAAAAGTTCGGCCATCTGGCAAGGTACGATTCGGGTACCTTTTCTCATAAATACGGTTAACTTCTAATAGATTGCCGTCTGCGACATCATATACGTAAAGCATTGCCGCCATTTACGCATAGTTCAAGTACACCATGTTTACTGAGATAGATAATACAAAAAATAACTAAAACATTAAGTATACTAAATGGCAAACTCGAATTTTAAGAAATAAAACGCTAAACGTTTAGAATACCTACAACTATTATTTTGACACTGAATTTTTAAAAACATTCATTCCAGACTATCTAGATATGAGGTGTTTTTAAAAGAATTTATACAGGACCACCGTTTTTTTAAAAATAATAGATGTTGTTACGATTATACAACTCATAGTGTATTTGTCCCTATATTAAAAAAGTGATTAATAACTGATAATTATGTATGCTACCTTTGATAATCATGCATGCTACCTCTGATAATCATGCATGCTACTTCTGATAATCGTTTATGCTACCTGGCTTGGTAGTTTGATTTTGCTACTATACCTCATAGCTACATATATGTATACTTCATCTTATGTCATATAAATTTTTTACTGTCACACTCATGATGGCAAATAAAACGAGATTTGGTAGCAGCTTGTTACTGGAAGAGGAAATGATCATACACAATATTAACCCCGATAAGTATTTGCTGCATAATCTTTTGAATACAACTCAATGTTTCGTAATTATCTTAGTTAATCAGGAAACACAACTTCTCCTACGGAGTTATAGTGTTTCCTAAGTAAC
Organism: Listronotus oregonensis; assembly: GCA_019359885.1. Lineage (NCBI taxonomy): Eukaryota > Metazoa > Arthropoda > Insecta > Coleoptera > Curculionidae > Listronotus > Listronotus oregonensis. The sequence goes on from JAHBCN010014617.1 coordinate 2,198, forward strand.
GCGGTTCGCGCCAAGAAAAAAGAATTATACGGTAATCACTAAACATATTGTTGTATTACATTCGATTATCACTTTTAATTTAATTGTTTTAATCGAGAATGGTGCATTTTACGAGAAAAACACATAGGATAATTTTTATGGAAAAGGGACAAGGCTATCTAAAAAAATACCTCCTGAAAAAAAATTGGTAGCGTAACATTTTTTTCCTTAAAAAATATAACATTTAATTCCCGTGCGGACGCCACTAGTAAAAATTAAACTAAAAAATGTATATCAGAAAATGCCTCTAAATGCATAGTGCATGTATACCGAATTTCGTAGGGATATCTAAAATGGTATTCCAGATATTTCAGAAAAACCGTATTTTTTAAATATACTCTGTAGGACATACGTCAATATGTATTTGGTTTTTGCTAAAATGAGTTCAGGGATCACCCTTTTAAATATTAGCCCATAATTGAGGAACACTCTATATATATATATTATATATATATATATATATATATATATATATATATATATATATATATATATATATATATATATATATATATATATATATATATACATACATATGTTACAGGAAAAGTAGGAGTTGACTTGACTGGTCTAGATAAAGTCGACTCTTACTGGGATTTTTAGTAAAAGTTGACTGTTTGCAAGAAAAACGGTCCACTATCTAACAAAATACAAACAACAAAGGGAAACCTTTTTTAATAAAAATGTGTATTAAGAAATATTTATCATTATAGAAGCATTTTATTTTAGTGTAACTCCTACTTTTGGTGACTTATCACGTCCAAAAATCCCCCTAACTAGCAGAACTAACCATGACCGATCAGAACTGAAGGCTTTTGAATTTGTGTAAATTATTCCTACGTAGAAGTTATTAACAAAATTTTAATAATTTTCAATATGGTAGCATCATCTCGGAATCAACTTTTACTAAACCACAGGTATACTTTTAGCAGATAAACTTTACCTCTTCCTAGGTAAAGTTTATCTGCTCATTCTTACTCAACTTTTACTGGTACTTTAAGTAAGAGTTTACTTTTCCTAGCAGAGTCAACTCTCCCTAACTCTACATATATATTAAATTGTAAAAAAAAAGATGTTTGCTAATTTAGACGTTTAACACAAATAGTCAGTAAACTTGCTAAAAAAAGCATATACCATCAGTACTTATAAAAAAACGATTTCAAAATATAAGAAAATAAAAAAATCATATAACAAAATTTTTGTTTAAATAATAATTAGTACTAAGTAAGAAATATGACTTTAATAATATTGAAAAATCATTTTTCCTATTGGTGTGAGAGTCAATTTTTCTTAGTGATAAAAATAACGAACCCTTTTGATTTTATGATCGGTCTAATGGCAATTAGTGGGAGTGAGCTGTGTCCCTTGGGATGAAGGGGATCCGGCCTCCCGTTGCTAATTATGAGTTTTGATCCTGCGAACGCGGCCAGCTATGAAATCCTAAGCTGCTTTTCGACTTCGAGACGCAAGTGTTGGATTACACCAGCGCCAATTAGAGAACGCATGCCAGGAATTAACAAAGTTCTTAGGTGACACATTAATATTTATTTTCGCTTTTTTGTAATTAAGAGTTTGCGTGGGTATTTTACTTATAATTGTTAGTTTTTAGAGAGCTATTAACTTGCAAATATTTTTACTTTGTTAACTGAGCTTAAAATTATAATTTATTAAAAACATAATCTTAAGAAACCAATCCAAATAATTTTCATTAAAACTAGTAGAAGAAAATAGGTTATTAAATATTAAAATAAATAAGCCTTGTTCTAAGTAAAACAGCTAAAATTAAATATGGTGTCAAATTTTAGAAAGTGACATTTTACTTTTAATTTAACTAAGATATATATATATATATATATATATATATATATATATATATATATATATATATATATATATATATATATATATATATATATATATATATATATATATATATATATATATATATAGTTCTAACAACCCGGTTGACACGTTCGGTGTGATCAGCTCTAGGATAATAAGAGGCGGTATAAAATATCTTGACTTTATATTTTTCACACAGAGCTTGAAATTCTTTAGATTTCATCTGAGTCCCATTGTCGCACGTTAAAAATTGCGGAGCTCCGTAAACTAAGAAAATGCCCTCTTCTATGTGTTTTACCAAAATTTTAGCCGTAGCGGAACGACAAGGAAACGTAACAACGAATTTACTGAAATAGTCGGTAACCACCAAAATATGAGTATTATCCTGTTTTGATAGCGGTAAAGGTCCTATAAAATCCAGGCTGATGGCTTGCCATGGCTCTTTAATGTCTGGGCGATTACCCATCAATCCAGCGGGAAGTTTTTGCTCAACTTTATTTTGAGCGCATATTTTGCAAGCACGAACATACTTGGTAATGTCCGCTCTCATCTTAGGCCAGTGATAACGCTCCGAGACTTTCCAAAATGTTTTGTAAACACCAACATGGCCTGCAGCTGGAATATCATGACATCGATGTAGGATCTCCTTACGCTTATCTTTGTGTACTATTAATTTCCAACAGCTAGAATGGTCGGGAAAACTGGGATTGTTGGACTTTACAAATTTGAACAAGTTACCATTTTCTACTCGCCAACAAGGGAATTTTTCTGGGTGTTCTTCTAGTTTCCTTATTATACCGATATACCACTTATCGGTAGTATTATGAAAAGATGACAATTCCTGGTGTTCATCAACAGTTGCTATGGCTTCCGCGGTAACAGGAACGGATCTGGAAAGAAAATCAGGAACGATGTGCTCCTTTCCTTTTCGGTGAATTAGCTCGAAGTCGTAAGGTTGAAGACGAAGAGCCCAACGAGCAAGGCGGCCTTGAGGGTCCTTAAGATTATGTAGCCACAACAGTGAATGATGGTCGGTAATAACTTTGAAATGTACTCCTTCCAAGTAATGCCGAAGTTTCTCCACGCTCCAAATTACTGCAAGACACTCCTTCTCGGTGACAGTAAGCTTCATTTCCTGTTTTGTGAGGGATCTGGATAGATAACAGATAACTTTTTCGCCATCATCGAATTTTTGTGTTAAGACTGCACCCAAACCGTAAAAAGATGCATCGGTTTGAAGTATAAAGGTTCTTGAGAAATCGGGGCATGTAAGCACAGGAGCAGTGACTAAAGCCTCCTTGATGATGGTAAAGGACTTCTGACAGTCGTCGGTCCACACCCACTTCACCTTTTTCTTTGTAAGGCGTGTAATTGGAGCCAACACTGTTGAAAAATTGGGCACAAATCGCCTATACCATGAAGCAGTTCCAATAAATCGACGGATCTCTGTAACATTTCTGGGAGGAGGTATATTTAAAATAGCCTGAACCTTTTCGGGATCAGGTCTCAATCCTTTAGCGTCTACGACGAAACCAAGATATTTTAGCTCCGGTTTGCAAAAATGGCATTTATCTTCGGACACCACCAAACCAGCTTCTCTTAATCGGTCAAAAACAAGGCCCAAAATTCTTAGATGTTTATCAAAAGTGTTCGAAACAATAATTATATCATCCAAGTATACCATAACATGATTTTCCAAGTCCACTCCCAACACACGGTCTACTATACATTGCCAGGTGGCTGGCGCGTTAGTCAACCCAAAGGGCATGCGCAGAAATTGATAGAGATTCCTTCCTGGAACAGTAAAAGCCGTATATTCTCGTGAGGATTCACTAAGAGGCACTTGCCAAAAGGCAGATTTAATGTCGATGGAACTGATATACCGAGTATCTTTGAGACGCTCCAAAATGGCTGAAATATATGGAATTGGGTACGCGTCCTTCTTTGTTTTGGCGTTCAGCTTTCTAAAATCTATGCAAAATCTGTAGCTGTCATCCTTTTTACGTACTAAACATACTGGGCTAGACCATGGACTTTTTGATGGTTCGATTACTCCAAGCTTTAGCATTTCTTCGACTTCTTGGTCCATTATTTGTTGTTTAAACGGAGATACGGGATAATATCGTTGTTTAATAGGCTGGGTGCCGGGTTCTAATTCAATATTATGTTCTGCCACCTTGCAGCATCCAAGACCAGTTCCCATTAAAGAAATTTTCTCCTTAACCAAGGTACCTAAAGCAGTTCTTTCGGCTACAGAGTCAGCGTCGACTACACTACTAATGTCCACAGAAGATTCACTAGAAAAATGCCAAACATCTTGTTTCAAGTCAGGAATAATATCCATGGCTTTCCAAAAGTCAATGCCAAAAATAAGTTTATGTGCCAGATCAGGTAGAACTAAAATATCAATTAAGCGAGTTTTGTCCAGTAGTGTTACTGGTGTTTGAAAGTAACCTATACTTGAACAATTTTGACCATTGGCAACAGTACAGTTAGTGGGACGTTTTATAAGTTTTAAACCCAAATCTTGCAAAATTCTATAACCAGGTTCGCCCACAATAGTGCGGGAAGCCCCAGAATCTAACAACCCTAACATTGAATAACCCAAGACTGAAATTTCTAAATATTCCTCTTCGAGTTCGTCTATTGAATTTACTACTGGAAGTTGCGTCGTATAGAAAGGTGATAAATTACGGGTCACGATATCAAGTTGCACATCCTCGGGTATGCTACCGTAACGTCTAAATAAGGCGTTCATGCTAGTAAGGTAAGCAACTATACCTTCGGTTGGATCTTGCGTTCGTTCTAAGATTTCTTTAAACAGCCTAGGACGATAATCTGGTGGCTCAAAGTGCTTGCAAAGCAAGGCGGATAGACCTTTCCAGTCAGAGAACCTAGTCCTATTTCCTCGGAACCAATTCAAAGCTTTACCCGAAAATAAATCAATAGCGGATTCAAACAGTTCGTGTTCCGTTAATCCGCGAGCTACACGCAGTTTCGAAACCCGTTCTAGGAAATTATGTACAGAAAGTTCTTTGGTGTCGCCGGTAAATTTAAGACCCCATTTTTCAACGCGTTGCGATTTAACAGCATGACAAGTAGTAGGCGTCGATCGTGACGTTCCAGGACGCCGAATATTAAGACTTGCGCCGGAAACGATTGACTCTTCAGAGTCGGACTTGTCGAGATGAGATTTTTCTAAGAGTAGGCTTAGATTAGGATCATGCTTTAAAGATTCTGATAAAGAATTCAAGGTAGCCAAAACATCGACCAATAACTTGGCTCGTGTATCGATATCTTCCCCTTTTAGGTTGGCAACAGGGATGCGATCGACACGTGTAAAAAGATGTACTAAACGCGACTGAGTTCGCTCGAATTTAGCTTTCGCGTTTTCCCCAGAAACGGTCTTCATAGTCTTTTTGGCATCATCTAACGCCTTGGAAACGAATTCTCTCTCGTCCTCGAATTTAAAATTGTACGGAGGATAATTCAAAACTTTGCCCTTCTTTTCCAATTGTAAGAGTGGGCGTAAAGCCGCTCGTAACTCATCAACCGTTTTCGAGTCGTCAGCTGGTATTCCACGAATCGTAAGCTCATAAATGAGCATCTCCTTTTTAAGATAATTTATCTGCATATTATAGTCCATCGTTACAAAGTTTAATCAAATATAACAAATCAGAATCAAACGACCGATAAAAGTAAAAAAAGATACAAATTAAGTCAATCGGAAATAATTAATCACGGTAATAACGATAATAAAATAATAAGATCATTAAACGTAGACAGTGATTAAATAAGTAAACCCCAATAACAATAATAAAATAGCCGTCAATACTCAATAATACAGATAAACAATACGCAATAATAAGTAAATGTCAATAACAAGGCGGAAACAAAATTGAATAAACACATCTATAAAGATACTTGGCGAATTAATACAATATAAAAAAGCAAGTGAAACAATCAATCATTAGTAGGTTAGTAAATCAAAACTGTTATCTTACTTAGCTCACACAAAAGTTGACCGTTCTTAAATTGGTCCCAGAATAATTATTTTTTTTAGGGAAAATTTAATTGGCAGCCCCACGTTGCAGTGTTTATATAAAAACTAGTGTGACTATGATGAGTCACACCAATTGCTCAATAAGGAAAAGTAAGAAAATTAATACAAAATTTATCCTGTGCACAGGTTAGCTTCACGCCAAAGCAAGCTGTAGGTGTGCGTGCAAATCTACCCGCAGCTCAGGGTGAGGAATAGTGAGTTCGTTATGGCGCCACCAGTTTTCTTACGGACTACAAACTGGAAGTCCCCTAGATGTTATAGGAGCTTGCTTGGGCGATCACACACCAGTGCACGACAAAACAAAAAAAGTTAGCATATAAGCATTGAAAAAAACTGACTTGGTCAATACTCATTAAAAAGAAAAAAATAAATAAATAAATAAATAATAATAATATAATAATACAAATTATTCTGGTATCAGGTGAGCTAAATAAAACTCAAAAAGATTAAAAACAAATTACATTTATTTAAAAGAAAATTATTAAAAAAAATAGAAATTGACTAAAGTTTTCGAGATATATAAAAAAGGATTAGTAATTGTTAAATACATAAATTAATAAAAAGGTTGCCTGTTTCCTGACGGCAGGTAAGGGTGGTCTGCAGAGTCTGGACTCAACCCCGTGGTAAAATTTGAGGTAAATTTGAAGTCAAACTTGAGTTTGGAGTTATACGTGAATTTGGAGTAAAACTTGTGTTTTGAGTTATACTGGAATTTTGAGGCCCTACAAACATCGGTAGGCATTAAAATTTGAACCATAAAAAAATTAAAGTTTAATACAAAACAAAGCAAATGGCTGAAGGCCTTAAATAAATTTCCAAATTAAAAAAAAAACTAACAGAAGAATTGGCTGAAGGCCTTAAGTACATTATTAAATCTCAAAGCAAACCGACAAACAAACAAGAAACCGGCTGAGAGCCATAAATAAATTTACACATAAAAAAAATTAACGAAAGAATTGGCTGAGGGCCTTAAATAAATTTACAGGATAAAAAAAATAATTAACGAAAGAATTGGCTGAGGGCCTTAAATAAATTTACAGATAAAAAAAAAACAATAATATCAAATAAAAGAAGTGGCCGAAGGCCCAAGGAGAACTATTCAATAATACAAGTCCTCAAAATACAGAATCAACTAAATCATTCAATTAAATATAACTATTCAAAAAAACAGGCCATTCGTGCTATCGTGGTTGACAGAACATACCAAAAATAAATAAAATTATTTCCACAAATTAATTTAAAACATTAAAAATAAAATATTATTGGTTACTAATGGCATAGCTGTTTCTGCGCATTCTTAGGTATAAAATCAAATCATACATCACTGATGTTTAATAAAACCAAAAACTACCCAAAAAAACTCTCTTGATTAATACCGATCTTGATTTATGATTATATAAAATTGAAAAGGAATTTTATTAATGCGCATGCCTGCCTCTTAATTTTATTAATGAAACTTACAAAAAAAGAATTTACATTTGTCAACAAGAATAACACGAATAACCAAAAAAAAAACCTCAAGTTACTAGAATTAATAAATCAATATCACTCATATCGATAATCGATATACACAAAACATCCCTACACTTATTAAAAGAGCATAATAATCAATATTAATTAAACCTTAAAGCATTAGAAATTTACAAAAAATTAACATTAGAATTTACAATGAATAAACCAACATTCCTTGCCAAGCAAAGCACAGTTTAAGAAAAACAACCAAAGTTTGAAATTTATACATGGCTAATCAAATAAAAAAAAAAATGGTACAAAAGAATTTAGTATAAAGTAACGTAGTAGCTTTATATATCGGCACATCGGCTGAAAAGGGACATAATTAAAAAACATTGTTTTGAGAAATTAGCCAACAAAACAAATCTGAATTATTTTAGGTATTATTACGTAATTAATAAATAAATACTCATCAAGTAATTCTTTTAGACTAAATAAAGAATATTTAACCCCTATAATAGTATATTAGAATTTTTAAATTATTTTGTTTTTTAAGTTAAAAAAAAACAAATTTTTATATATATTTTTTTTAGCTTATGTCATTTTACTTGGAAATAAATTAACACAATTTCAACAGTTTTAAAGTTATCTTTATGTATTCTTAACTAAAGCTTACTTAGCAAAGAAGGTACGGAACACTAATGATACATCTTAAAATTAAAAAAAAAATTTAAGGCTTTAAAACAGACAATCAAGAGATTAACTAATTATCAACTGTCAATTAACCCAAAAACTGATTAATAAATTCCCCAAAAAAAAAGATATTTATAACATTAAAGAAAAAAACTATTATAAAAAGGCCAGACAGACCTAAATTTATTTTTTCCACAATGTAAAACTAAAGCCAGTGCCTGTAAGATTTTAAAAATAACTAAGATAAAGTGTTATAAGTTGCCTTCGTCTGAGAAAAAAAACAAACTGTATTGAGAATAATAACCCTTATTTCAGAATACTTTCCCAACATTCAAAAATTATGCAATAAAACGTAGGAATATTAGAGTAATCAAAAAGTAATATAAGTAAAAACCAATCAATATGAGTGCTTAACAGATAAAAAAAAATTAATAAAACTTACTTAGGTTACATGTGGCCTTAAAGTGGGCGGCTTGAATAAAATCTAATAATCCTGATTTTCAGGGACCATCTTTGCAAATTTCACCATTAGTTATTAAAAATATTTACACAACAACAAAACTGGAACCTTTGCAAAAATTATTGATGGTTTAAATGAAAAATCCCATACGGATGACCACGATATTCGCAGTAAAAATATTAAACCAATGTTGTTTCACCAGCGGCCGCTATGCAAAATGGCACAGGCAGCAGTTGAAAATAAAAATCGGACCAACCACCCGACAGCGCATCCAAGATAGATTAGCTCGAATATTTAAAAAAATAATTTAATGCTGTAGACCCTTTACCCATTTTCCAGCGCATTCACCATAACATAGTATCGACAAAATTAAACCGTTACAATATATATATATATATATATATATATATATATATATATATATATATATATATATATAGATATATATATATATATATATATATATATATATATATATATATATATATATATATATATATATATATATATATATATATATATATATATATATATATATATATATATATATATATATATATATATATATATATATATATATATATATATATATATATATATATAGTATTCCACGGAAATCCTGCAATGCATGATGGGAAATGTGTCAAGCAGTCGCGCCGCCACGCGTGTGTCTGGCGCATCACACTAACTGTTAGAAATAGAATGAAAATGCTTAAGAGGCCAGTTAGTGTGCCAGACACCCTCGTGATGGCGCGACTGCTTGACACAATTCGCATCATGCATTGCAAGATTGCTTCTTACATATATTATCTTAGGACCCCGCACATTTTTTATGGAAAGTAAAAATGCCTAAAATCGATATATCATTTAGCTTTTGTCTCCTTTAGGCGTATTTTGGCTCCTATGGAGCCCCAAAACTCCACAGATCGATTATTTCTTATGAAAAGTAACCCCGGTGAAATTGACAAAAATCGATATGTGCTGTAGCTTTTTTTGTCCTGAGAAAAAGTCTCAATAGGCACAAAGCTTTATTATGCGTATTTTGCCTTCTACGGAGTTCCACAGATCGATCATTTCTTATGGGAAGTAACCCCGGTGAAAATGGCTGAAATTGATATACAGCGTGTCCAAGATAAGGAGGGCCAATATGGGGACCTCCGAAACGGTAAGAGATAGGTGGGTAGTTTAAATTTGGCAAAGTTGCGTATTAGGGAGCTCAATAATATACCCTTGTAAAATTGAAGATCTATTTTGTACTTTTAGAAATATGACCGAAAAATTGAAATTTACCATTTTTGTTTTTATTTTTTTATGAGCTTATTTCCTATATTAGAATAAATCTAAAAATATATTCTTGTTAAATCTTTTTGCGCTTCAGTCATTGGCGAAGTCAATTTTTTTTACGACGTTTCTTTTTCGCTAAACCATCATCAACCATCAATGCGGACCTCAATTGTTTATTTTATTTTTTAGAAGCAGTTTTAATCCCAATTACAATAATGTATAACACTTGATATTTTTCTGTTAAATAAACATATTTTTCATAAGAGACAATGAGTTAGACCATTAACGCACATCATTTCTTATAGGGGCGTTGCATATTTGTTACATAAATATAAAGTGTTATACATTTTCATAATGGGGATAATAAAGTGTACAAAAAAATTAAATTAAAAACCCAGGTCGAGATTTAAAAAAATAAAGTTGATGATGGTTTAACGAAAACAAAACGTCGTAAAAGAAAACAGAATTTACCAATACATAAAGCCCAATAGGTTCCAATAAGAATGTATTTTTAGATTTTTCCTAACTTTTGAAATTACCTAGTAAAAAAATAAAAACGAAAATCGCAAATTCCAGTTTTTCCGCCATATTTCCAAAAGTACAAAAGATAAATTCAAATTTTAGCGGTGTATTATTGAGCTTCTTAATACGCAACTTTGCCAAATTTATACTACCCACCTATCTTTTACCGCTTCGAAGATCCCCATACTGGCCCTCCTTATCTTGGACGCTGTATGTTGTAACTTTTGTCACCCTGACAAAAAGTCTCATTGAGCATAAAGCTACAAATCTTCAAAGATCAATCATTATTTACAAATTAAAAAGGTCATATTTTAATTGTCTAACGCAAAATAATAGAAAAAAGTACACGTTCTTAGGTTTTTAGGTCACTGAATCCAAATCTAATGTTAAAAAGTCAATATTGACAATTGACAGCTGTCAACTAAGTATCATTTTCACCGGAAGCCACTTCCCATAAAAAATGATCGATCTGTGGAGCTTTGGAGCTTTGTTGGAGCCAAAATTCGCATAATGGAACTGCGTGCCCATTGAGACTTTTTCTCAGGACGAAAAGCTACAACCAATATCGATTTAGCCATTTTTACCGGGGTTACTTCCCATAAGAAATGATCGATCAGTGGAACTTTGGAGCTCCCTACAAGCAAAAATACGCATAATGGAGCTTCGTATGCCCATTGAGACTTTTTTTGGTATGACAAAAGCTACATGTACCCATTTCAGCCATTTTCACCAGGGGGCACTTACCATAAGAAATGATCGATCGGTGAAGCTTTGGAGCTCCGTAGGAGCCAAAATACGCATAAAAGAGCTTCGTGCCCATTGAGACTTTTTTCAGAAATATATATTAATTGCAGCCATTTTCACCGGGGGTCATCACTTCCCACAAGAAATATGCGGGGTCCATATAACTGCAGACTATGTTTGACACAGGGAAGTTAACCTGTTATCTGTATCTGCATATTTATAATTTATTTTAAATTTAATAATTTAGCCTTTTAAATTTTAAGTTACCAACTTTTAACTGTAAGAATATTTTGTAAGCAATAAAAAATATCTAAAAGGTACGTAGACGTTCGAATTTAAGGAAATTTAATTTTAAATTACTTTTATTAAAAAAGTACTACATTAAGGGGCTTTACCACGGTGGAATGCAGTTTAATGTCAGATCAGAAAAGTTCAGCAATATCGAGATTGTTAACTAGCTTTGATGGGACCCTCCGGAAACTACGTAACGTTGTGTGTGATTCAGATTCCACGTTAAAATAGTAGGTCCCGTCTAGATGACATTACCCCGACGGTAATCGAGGGTACTTTAGTTGTTTGTAAAACGTCCGTGGTGACACTACTACATCATTTAAAAGGTTACCATAAAATGTAGTATCTTCATATTTTATACTTAGATATTGTTAACGAAACGGGTAAAAAATGGGTTAAACCTCTAAAAACCCGATACCAACGGTACCTACTACTTAGACTTTATACAAGTGCGCTGTCAATGGGTAGGTAGGTTTAAAGTGAGTGGGTATAACATCCTTCCAATAACAAGCTGTCAATACATCATTTTAGTAGTTTGAGTAAGTAGACCAGGAAATGAACTATTTTGCCTACTAATTTTGCCTAGACTGACATGAAATTTTAACAGTAGGTAGGATCAAGATCTATGTCATGCCGAAGGGCGCCTTTACTTTGGGAGTGGTTGCCAAACCATCTCGGGGGTGGATATTTTTTTCTATATTTTGACCACAGAAATCGATAAAAAATGAAATTTTTAAGCAAAAAATGTTTCATGCATATTTTTGTAAAATGCATATTTTTTTGAGTTATTTGAGATTGAAAGTCGGAGTTTTTTAATAAGAATAGAAAAAACTCCTTGTATATTAGTTTGATAGTTTTTCATCTATTATCTTTTGAGCATATCAAAACAGACATCGAAAAGTTAGGAATAATTATTAACCAACTTTTTTTAAATGGAACATCCTGTATATTTTCATTTAGAATGAAGGGTCTTTACTCTCTTTTCAAAAATATGTTTGCTGGCATTTTGAAAATATTCAAGTAATAGTAGAAATCAGCATTTCCTCGGAAAAAAACGATTTTTATTTGTTCAGGGCCGCCGACAAGAGGGCCCGGGGGGGACCCGTCGACCCCCCTGGGTTTTTAAAAATTATTAAAAAAATTTCCCCCAAAAATTTTTAATAAGTATGATTATTATCTAAAAATTTAAAAAAGGGTTGTTGAAATTTATTGTTTGTGTTTTTAAATTTAAATTTTTCTGGTGTAAGCCCTTAAAACTTTTGGACACCCCTTACATTTTTTTTGTGGGTCCCTTAAAAACCTTTTTTGGATATCCACCTTGACACGTCTTGATATTTTGACGTCGCTTTAATTAAATCAAAACAGTTTAAATATGAGATATACCGAAGATCTAAAACATGAAATATTACGTCTTTTCTATGCAAACAATGTCTTGCAAGTTTGGTATAAATATCATCAACGTTTTCCCGGACAACGAAAACTGGTTTTACAGAAACGAAAAGTGTTAAAAGAAAACGAGAACAGTGGCCTCAAATAAGATTAGATGGCTGTCCAGTAGCCCCGATTTAAATACTCTGGATGTATTTTTGTAGGTTACTTAAAAATAAATTTATTATAAAAGGCCAGAAAATATAAACATACTAAAATAAAAATAATATTACTTAATAAGATTTGGTCAAATTCTTAATGCGATCAATCGTAAGTTAAAGAAAAACAGTTTAAGTTTTTAGGTTTTTTTAAATGCATTGAAAATAATTGCCCATTTTGCTATCAATTGAATTTTTAAATAAAAGCTTAAATATTCTCAAAACTGCTTAGCAGAATGCCTGCAAACTTATATTTTTAAAAAGAGCATAAATACAAATTTAATTTTAAATAAAAATTTATAGGGTTTTTCGAAAAAAAAATTATTTATCTTAACCTTTTAAAGTTTATTTATTTCTTTAGTCATGCTCAAAAGATAATAGATGAAAAACCATAAAACTTTTTTTCAAGAATTTTTTTTTATCGTCTTAGGGTAAGTGACTAGGTACTACGTAATACAGCCTTAACTAATGAAGAAAAATTATTTTATTAATAAATTATTAAATTTCTTTAGGATTTGGACTTTTAGATAACATTAAAGGCAGAATTATATCAATGTATTTTTATTACATTCATTTTTTAATAGGTAGGTATATAAAAATAACAACTATTTTATTGTAGAGTGGGTATATCAACCAATTTCAAGACCACTTTTATTTACAGTATTATTCTTTACCATATAATATTTATTGTCATTGTTAAAAAATACTTAGTACTTATGAAAAATTGTTTCTTTTATACAAACTTTTAAGCCATTTTTTGCGTCCTGTGTATTTAATGCTATCAACTAGTTATACCGCATGCGCACAACAAACTATTTTAAGGTTTTAATTGAAAGTGACTTTCCAACAATTTTTAAAATAAGGTTTTGATTTTAAATATTTGTCAAGCTAAAATAACACACAAAATATAATTATTATTTGAAAAGCAAAAATCAGACAATTTTTGTTAAAAAAGTTTACCATTTTAATTACGCAGACATTTTAAAATGTTTTATTAGTTATATTGCTTTAACATTCACCTAATATTAACAATTTAAAGTCGCCGCTGCAAAAATTTTTTGATATTTTACTGAAAAATCCGATTTAGATAAGTATTTTATTTAAATGACATTATTTAAAATTTTATTTTTGAGTTAAAACTATTTTGGAAGTTAAATATTTATGTTCAGTTTTTCTGGATTAGTTACCTCCATTATGTATTAAACCATATATACTTTTCCTTATTTATAAATGGTGTATAGCAGAGCTGGGACGGATCCTTCAAAAAAGGAATCGATTTACGGATTCGGATCCACGTAAAAGAATCGAATCACCAATACGAATCACGATTCCTTTTTTAAGGAAAAAAGGAATCAAACCCAGGAAATCGATTTCCATTTATTGGATCTCGAATCCGGATCATCTTTAGTTTTTATACTTACAAATGGTAACTACGATACGAATGATACTACATACTTTTTTTTAACTGTATTTCAAAACTTGCGATGCTAGATTTTTATAAGGTTTTTAAATTTGATTCTTGAGATAACCTCAAGCAAATTATTTATCAATGGGACATCTTATTGTAATTTTACAGAAAGTTTCACCAGTACCGTTTAATAATTTCTCTGCTTAAGAAATATAAAAATGTATTAAAATTTTAAATTTATTATTGGATGACACTCTGAATAGAAATAATTAAATGTTTTATTTAAAAGTCCCTTAGAGTTATCTCAAGGATAACAAAAATTATGAGGATCAAGCAATCAGAACTTTTAACATAAATGCAAGTAAAAATGCTCGTATTTGAATACCACACTCTATAGGTACGAAAAAAAAAATGTTTTATTAAATGTTGTTTCTCCAGACATAAAAAAACAACACATTTTAGTTAAAAATCACATATTAGGTGTGTTTTCTTATTTCAAGATCCTAATAGGCAGATGTTTTAAAATATTTTATCTTAATTTCCAAAAATCAATGTGATGCTGATTAAGAATCTTAAGTAAAAATTTGGAAATTTAAAATGAAAGATTTAAAATGGCGGATTTTGGCATTTAAAAACCAATTTGCCTCAGATTTGGGATATAAGGATTTAAGGCGGCTAGATCAAAATTTGGAAATTAAAAATCTGGAGTGAAAATTTGGAAATTTGAAATGGCGTATACAAAATGGCGGATTTTGGCATTTATCTTATATTAGAAATCGATTCCTTTTTAAAACTGATTCCGTATTTTTCGGATCCTTAAAAAGAAATCGATTCTTGGATTCGATTTCAAAAGGATTCAATTCCTATCCAGCTTTGGTGTATAGTATACTTTTTATTTACCGACTTTACTCTTGCCTTGGAATTTAAATTAAGCTTTTTTGTATATTACATTGGTTAAAACGATCCTAAATACATTTTATTTCCTTAAATTGACAACAACTGTTATACCAATGCCTCTTCTTTAAAACGATTGAGATACTAGTAGTTTTTTAACCGACCATGATGCAGAACAACTGAGCATCCGAATCTCTAGAGTCCCGATACGAATTCCCAAGTTGAATTCGCCACGCTTCGAGCCGTTTCGACCCTTCGAAAAATTATTGCGATACACAAGCATCACGCCGTCCCCCATTTTGATTGACACTTTTCACTTGGGCTTCGTCAATAAACAATGACCAAGGCCTGACGCTCTCACGCTATCCTCTGTCACTCTCTTCGCCACCAAGGGGATAATTACTTTGTTGGTGCGTACGCTCGGCACCACACAAACAAGTCAATCGCCTTGCTCTATTCTTTAATCCGATTCGCTGCTATTGTTATTATTTCTGTAATTATTGTGATTGTTAAGCTTTTCGGAAATGACAACGGCACATGCTAATCTCTTGTGCAGATTTGTATTTCTATTATACCTAATAACTGCGTAAAGTATTTTTTAAAATTGTTTGTTAAATTTAAATCGATTTAATACTCAGTGGGAAAAAAAAATTAGAAGCTAAGTTTTGGATTTAAAAATAAGAAAAATAATATCGTCATAATTATGATTTTACTGTTAAAGTTAAATATTACAATAATTTGTTATTTGGTAGAACTAAACTTTGTCAATATCTAAAATTTTTTGGTCATAAAACTACAAAACTTCAAAATAACGAAGCACTCAATTTCAGAAATTTTTGCACTTAGACGGATCGTAATGGGGTTTTTGCATTCGCTTCCTAAAATCGTTGGAAAAAAATGTCTCTTCTTTGTATCTCATACAAACTTAAAATTGCATTTGTACAGGCAAAAATGCATTAAAAACATACATTTTTTAAAAACAAAAATTAGCTTCCCTGGGGTTTTTGGGATTGCTGATCCTGATTATGATCTTCAAATTGACACACAGCCGACCTACATCTCAGGAGAGAAACTCGGCCCCGAGAGTTTTTTGGGTCGCTGAATTCAAGTATGGTACCGGCGGACAATTCCGAACATCCAGTGCACCGAAACCTAGACGTGGACGTCATCCACAAGAGTCTTCCTGATACGATCGCAAAAAACAAACCGAAAAACGACCCCCTAACACCTGGTACATCGGACGTCATCTCCGAGAATTTTCCTGACACAATCGCAAAAAACAAAACGAAAATTTTTATTGTGGGTTTTTTGGGGCGCTAATTCCAAATTTTATATCGAAAACAACCCCCCGAACACCTGATGCACCCGAACCTGGACGTAGACGTCATCTCCGAGAGTTTTTCAGACACGATCGCAAAAAACAAACTGAAAATCCTTTTGAGTTTTTCTTGGGGAGCTAATTCCAAATTTCACATCGAGAACGACCCCCCGTGTCTGGAAAACTCTCGGAGATGACGTCTACGTCTACGTTCGGGCGCATCAGGGTCGGGGTCGTTTTCGATATAAATTTTGGATTCAGCGCCCCAAAAAACCCCCCATAACGATTTTCGTTCTGTTTTTTACGATTTTGTCAGGAAAACTCTCGAAGCTGATGTCCTCGTCCAGGTTTTGGTACACCAGGTGTTCGGGGTCGTTTTTGATGTAAAATTGGGAATTAGCGCCCCAAAAACCCCCATAACGATTTTCGTTTCGTGTTTTGCGATTGTGTCAGAAAAACTCTTGGAGGTGACAGTCAGGTTCCGGTGCACCAGGTGTTCGGGGGTGTTTACCGGTGCCATATTTGAATACCATACCATAAAAACTCCCGGAGACAGAGTGTTTATTCTTCTTCGAGTGAATTTTGGAAGAAGCCACCTTTATCAGCAATCCTGAGCTCCAGGTCGGCTCTGGGTCATATGCATTTTTTGCCTGCACAAATGCAATTTCGAGTTTGTATAATATACGAAGTAGATACAATTTTTTAAATAATTTTAGGAAGCAAATGCAAATAACCTCATTTCGAGCCGTTTTAGTGCAAAAATTTCCGAGATTTTGGCTGTTTTAGTGCTTCATTGCCTCGACTAAATAAAGACTAAGTAGAGTTTACATCAAAGCTTTTATTTCTAATTTACTAAAAACCAGAATACTAGTACTGCCAGTTATTTTGTTATTTTGTTTCATTTTTATTCGAAAACATATCGTCATTTCAGAAAAAAGTGACCCTCTCGGCCTCTTAAAGTGTAAAAAAAGTGGAACAAAATTATGGTCAGTGGTCTAATCTCAGTACTTTAAAAAGCTGATATTTTTGGAAAGGAACTTGGCCCTTATTTTACATAAGTACTTTCATGAGATTTTTTCTCTTTTTTCCGAGTTCAATGCATTAAAAAAAAATGGGGGCGGGTCAAGGACTATCATATTTTTTTCTCAACATACCTAGCATACAGGTAGAAGCTAACCTTTAGACTTAATGTCCCTTAAATCGTGCCTGGTCTGGAGTCTGATTATAGGCCTTTTACAAGCAGTAGAATACTGGTTCCCATAACACTTCAAATATTGACAAACTTTACTAACCTTTAGACTTAATGTCCCTTAAATCGTGCCTGGTCTGGAGTCTGATTATAGGCCTTTTACAAGCAGTAGAATATTGGTTCCCATAACACTTCAAATATTGACAAACTTTACGTCATTGGTCAACTTTCATTAAATTGATTTAGTCGATTTAGTTTTGTAAATAGGATTGTAATGTGTTTTTATCTTATTGCTGGCTTATATATTTGCAATCCTAATAGCTTTTGACTATCCTGGGTGATATTTTGTATATTTGTGCAGTCTGGCTAAACAATATTTTTTAGGTTTGCCAAAATCGTAAAGAAAAAAATTCTTTGTGAATAGCATTAGTGCATTATATTTAATTTCAAGTAAGTATTCGAGTTCTTTTTTGACATCTGTGTGTCTGATAGGTAAAATATAGCAATTTTATTTATGTTATAAATAAAATCCTGCCCGCATTTTAAATTTCAAAACAATTATGACCTCAAAAAGTCAAGTTTAACCAGATTGCAAACTTCTAAAATACCCCTTAAATATACAATATTACCTCCTGTTACAGAGCTTTCCGAGAAAAAAATGCAGTTTTAAGGATTTTTCTTTAACTTGTGTTCTAAAACCTACTTACGTACCTATTAAATTTTAGGATTCTACTCCTTCGGGAAATGTACCATAATTTTAGTGATTTAGTCTGTTAGTCAGTAGTAAAATGGGCGATTTTCAACATTGCATATCCCAGAAACCACTTAACATACCTCATTTAATATTTATTACAAATAATTAGAATACTATTGTAAATTTTCGTACTTAATCTAATACCATTATATGAAACGATAACGAAGGTATAATAGGGGGAAAAAACGTTGAAATATTTTATCTTATATACACACCGCGTTCGTCAGGCCGGAAGTTAGCCTGGCTCACTACCGTGCGCTTAGAGGAACCTACTAAATAACACGGTACAAGAAAAACTGCATAACTCTAGAAGTTAACTATTTGTGATAATTTATTTTTAAGAACAACAAAGAAATACCTACATAAAAACAATATTTATTTTAGCTTAAAATCAAAATAATTTAAAAGTTATAATATGCTGTCAATTCATTTCTTATTCGGTGTAAAAAAACTTGAAAATCTCACTTTTTTTTGGCTGGCCATTTTCCCAAAACATGTTTGTTTAGTTATGACACATTTTCTCTAGGGTGATGATATGTAAAGCATCTAAACACATAAATAGATATCACAAAAATATACCTGCACATCATCGATATCCCATTTTCCAGAATATGTTCTACACTGGATATTACCTATTTAAATTCACCTGCTTTATTATTTTTAACTTTTACTAATCTTACCCACAAACCTGGCCAGAACTAAATATTTATTTAACTAATTTATAAGCCCAAACTTATTTAATTTAGCTTTTAAATGCTTTTTTTATCAAATCTAAAATTTAAAAATAATATTTTTTTTCGAAAATTTCCTAATTTTAATCTAGGTCATCTAGAATGTTTAGAAAACGCAAATAGTATCGAAAAATTGTAGGGTTGCGATATCTACGTTCCGAGCTTCTTAATATGCATAAGGTACCTAACAAAGAAATAAAAATAGGATTTAAAATTTTTGTATCTTTAGCTGTTAATTTAAAAGTAATATATATACCTTAATAAAAATTTTAAAAATTATTAATCCAATATAGCCTTTTTTACTTAAGGCCTATTAAAATCTAATGAAAACCAAGTACTGGCTGGCTTACTGTCGAAAATTATTAATGATGACTTCTTATATCAGTTCACGTTTCGCTTCCTTTTGCAACAAATATTACAGGCGCAACGTGACCTGTGTCTAACCAGCACATTTAAGATTTATTCTTATTTATGTGTGGAGCTATCTACTTTAACATTATTTACATTGATCCCAAACTTAGGGATACCTAAAGTAATACACAAACACACAAAAAAAATATATATATATATATATATATATATATATATATATATATATATATATATATAATTAAGAAAGGGTAGATCACGACTTCTTAAAAAAAAATTCGAAAAAATTGGGGGGGCAGTTTTTGGGAAAGGGTAGAGGTTAAAAAAACCCTTTTTTGTTTCGTCGCTTTTGTGTATATTTTCCTTCCCAGGGCTCACTACAAAAAAAGAAGGCTAGTGTTAGTAGACTAAC
>JAHBCN010014618.1:0-22330 GCA_019359885.1 Listronotus oregonensis
TTTTAAATGCTTCGTTTCGTAGATACAGGGTGTTAAAGTTTTATATTTATTTTGGTTTTTTCTAAATTATTTTAAACATTTTGCCGTTATTTGAATCTAAATTGGTATCTGAGGGTTTTTTGACATGCAAAATTCCAATTTAATTTTAGTAGGGCTCTCACTTGTAGGCGGCGCTACCAACGCGGTTTTTTACACTTTAACACCCTGTACCTACAGAACAAAGCATTTTCAAACATAGATTTATAGATTTTTTTTTAATTAAGTAAGGAAATCCGTCCTGAATTTTTCCGCAATATTAATAAAACATATGCTTTGATTTTTTAGACTTTATCGATTCGACTAATATGGGATTTCCCTTTATTAATAATGTATTTTAAAAAAAGTTGTTAAGTGGTCATTTGGGTGTGCAAATAGGCCAAAAAAACATTTTGACGCGTGTCATGTGACTTTATTAATGGCAGCAAATTTAAAATGTAACATAGCCCAATCCATTACTAGCTTTAGGATCTGTAAAAGAAAAATATGCATTACCATGACACCTAGTATTTTTCGAGTCTTTTTTGGGCTTATTTGATTACTCTATTTTCGATAACCCATCTATAGCATTTGTACAGTAACGGCCATTAAATCTTGGGCACAAAATATGACAAATTTTGACTTTTCTGCCAATTTTTGTAAATCGCTCTTTTTTACCTTGTGTTACTTTTAATTACTATAAATAAAGCAAAAGGTAAAAAAAATATTTATATTTTATAAACAACTAACAAATTAATAAATTGATTAACAATTTAATAAATTCAAACAAACCTAAATATCCTTCCAGACAAATATTTTATTGTGGCCCCGTTTTTCTCTAAGACAGAGTTTAGACTTCTAGGCATCAAATGCCGGGGCGTAGCCCGGGATTTTCCGTAACTCATTCCACGCCTTAAAATTTTATCCTTAAGTTCGTCAAAACTTATTTTCCCTATTTATTTTTTTAACTAATAAGTCCCAAACATTTTCCATAACATTTAAATCCAGACTATGCGGGCCACGATAAAACCCTGATTATTTATTTATTTATTTATTCTGGTTATAAGGGATACAAACAGGTAAACACCCACTGGAGTATCCACAAAATTAAATATAAATATTACAATATGAAATATAAGTAACTATAATATAAAAGATGTGAAAGGTTATTTACCAATTAAAGCAAACTTAAATTAATTAAATTAAAGATACTACACTTAATTCAAATATACAAGCAAGCAACAATAAATATAACGTGCAAAAAATTTAAATTATCAAATCATCAACAACCACAAAAGACACATTAGGAAAGTTAAAGTAAATCTACTGTTCTTAATTATTTTTTAAAATATTTTTTATCTGTGTTAATGACATTGAAAAGAAATCCACTTTGTTACAAAGACAATTGCTGTGTCTTACTACTCGGCAAAAAGGAGAATTCTGAGCCGAATATGTTCGCCTAAATGGCAGATTAAACAATTCGTTTGTTCTCAGAGGCCTCTGAGGGATTAATGTAAATTGTTCGAGAATTTCTGGGCTTTGTATTATGTTATTAAAAATCTTAAATAAAAATAGCACATCAGAGATGGTTCTTCTATCCGTCAGAGACATAAGACGAAAATGACTCCGACCTGAGAAATATCGTTGTTTGGAATTAAAAATGCCTGTTTGAACAAAAGATATTTTAAAAATCTATTCTGGATTCGTTCCAAACGATCAATGTACGTTATTTGCTGTGGACTCCAAACAACACTGGCAAAGCTTAATTTACTTAGAACAAAACAGTTGTACAAACAAATAATTGGTTTAGCATCCTTAAAATGTTTACATTTTTCTGTAACATAACCCAACATTTTCGAAGCAGAATTAACAACAGATTCAACATGTAAATCAAAAAGCAATTTAGAGTCGAAGACAACTCCTAAGTCTCTTATATTAGAAACTTTTTTTAAGGAAGTATTCCCTATTCGGTATTCATGCATTATTTGGTCCTGTTTGCGGGAGAACGTAATGGAGGTGCACTTAGACAGATTAAGATATAGGCTATTCTTATCACAATAGTCTTTCAAGCGATTTAAGTCACTCTGAAGCTTGTCACAGTCTTCAAGGCTGCGATACTGTAATTTTTTTTAAATCGTCTGCATAGAGCAGAAGTCGGCATAATAAAAACAAGATTTAATGTTATTTAAATAGATAATAAAAAATAAAGGTCCCAGATGTGACCCTTGGGTACACCGGACGTGGATATAAATGATTTAGACTTAAAGCCCTGAAGAGAAACATATTGCGACCGGTCTCTAATATATGACGCACCCATCTAAGAAGGCTACCACCCACACCGATTTCCGCCAACCGGCTCGTAGAATGTTGGGACTTATTTTATCGAATGCTTTCTAAAATCGGTGTATACAGCATCCACCTGAACTCTGCAGTCCATGTGGTTGGGCAGATATTCGTTAAACATGAACAAATTAGTCTCCAAGGAGCGACCACGAAAAAAGCCATGTTGATGCAATATAATTGCATTTTTACTAGGGTAAAAAAATTCTCATAAATTAATTTTCGAAAACTTTCGGTATTATTGAAATTTTGCTTATAGGACGATAATTTGTGACATCATTCTTCTGGCCCCCCTTAAAAATAGGCACAACCATGGCAGACCTCCACCTCTCCGGAAACACACCCAAACGAACGATTAAAAAGAAGCGTTAGTGGCACACTAAGAGAAACGGCGCATTTCTTGATGAAACTAGATGGCAAATTATCCGGTCCGGAACCCTTACTAGGATCGAGTTCTCGGAGTACCTCTTGTACTTCCTTGTTCCGGAGGACAATGCTCTGTAAGTCTAGATTGTTCAAATTTTGAGGAAGCGAATCAAAATCAAACTGATACCTCTACGGCAGGATAACACTCTCGAAATATGCACCAAACAAATCGCTGATATCAGAACCACCCCGAGCAATCTTGTCTCCCCAGTGCATCTCGCTGGGAATGCTACTCACATATTGCTTCTTAATAGAGGCATAGTTCCAAAATCTCCTGGGGTTTCTAATTAAATCGGTTTCTTCCTATGTGGTATATCTATTAAAATCTCGATTAATCAGAGCCTTACACCGTGACCTTAAAGTTTTAAATAAATTTAAATCATTAACATTCCCATATTTACGCCATTTTTTATGGATTTTGTTTTTTTTTTCCTTAATTGTCCTTATTGTTGCATGCGAGTAAAAGGTAGGAAATATTTATTCTTTGAATAAGTTGGTACATTATGTTGTATAATATTATCGATTTTATTATAAAATACATCCAAACTACGATCCAAACATTTATTTATTTTATATGCTGCTCTTCGATCCATTCATCGACTTGCCGGGTCGTATGAACGGGATACTTATCTTGCTGAAAGATAAAATTTCTGTCCGGAAAATCGCCAACTACTTCTGTATTTTGGGTACATTTTTCATCAAATCGTGTTCCTTGAGGCCTGTATCTGTATACTTTAGGTATCCCATTGTAGCACGACTGAAACACTTTTTCATCGGTGAATATTATATTGTTCTAAAAAATCGGAGGTTTCAAGTTAAATTGTAGAGCAAATCCAATGCGTTGTTCTTTATTTGCATTTGTTACAAACGGTTTTAAGGTTGCCCGATGGCAGCTCAATTCGAATATTTGCCTTATTCTTCGCCGCGCCGTTTTAACCGATGCTGGGAAATTGCTTTCCGTTTTTGCTGTAACTACAGATTTAAATGGTTGGTTTCTCAAAACATTAACTCAATTATCATCTTGTTCTTGATTCAATAGTTTGGGGCGACCACTTTCAGCTCTTCTCTCAAAGGAGTGTGTTTCCTGCCATTGTTTTGTAACAAAATAGTACTCTTTGGGATGTTAAGCTCTTTCGCCCACATACAATACTTCTTGATCCAAAGTTAAGTTTGGCATTTTAAAAAATATTTTTAGACACTGATAACGGACCCCTGTTTCTTTATTAGGTTTTTCAGCAGGTATTTACATTCAGTAGAAGGTGGCATAAGCCTATTATAAGAAAGGGAAAAAAATTGCACAAGATTTAATGGCCGTTACTGTACCTTGACACCCGGTATTTTTCGAGTCTTTGTTCGGCCTATTCGATTACTCCGTTTTCGATTACCCATCTCTAGCATTGGTATTTACAGCTCCGCCAAATTCTCTTCCACCGTAATAAATTTAACTTACTGACAAGGTATTGGGGTTTTATTTTTAAATGCAATGGAGAGTATTTGGGGGAAATTTTCCAATAGAGGGTGTAGAAGGACTACTACTGCCTCGTTGGCGTTATTTGACAATTTGATTTACTGTGGCGGGTTATATATTTTAGATAAATTGAATTTATCAGAAAAATTCAATTTGTTCTACTTGTATATATGTATATTTCCCTATTCTTCGGTAATTTCATTTACCGCCGGTGATAATCGCCTTGTTTTACAATGGACTTAGCAATTGTTAAAAGTTAACAACGGCTTAGAATGTTTAACAAAATGTCAGATTTTGACAGGTTGCCTACTAAAATTATTGAATAACACTGACAATGACGTTTTGTTTAACATTCTAAACCGTTGTTAACTTTTAACAATTGCTAAGTCCATTGCTAAATTTAACAACGCGATCATCACTCGGCCGTTGTTATTATTATTAATATTAACGTTTTTTTTTACACTCGTACATATTTTTCCACTTTTATGCACGTATTTTCACACTAGTGCAAAAAAGTAAATGTTCCCTAACTAGTGCGAAAAATGTCACTTTCCCACACTAGTGCAAAAAAGTATTCTTTTCTAATTTTGACATAAATAGTGACATTTTTAAAACTGACCGGCGTATTAATACGTTTTACTTTTTAACACAAATGGTGAAAAGTAAAACTTTTCAAAACTTGTTGCGAAAAGTCCATTCCGTCACCAGTTGCACAAGAAAAATATGAACAAATATATATTCCTTCAAGCCAATTATAAACTTTTTAATAAGCCAAATCGTAATTTGATTTTAATTTTTTGGGGATTGGCTCGACATTGCAATTTTAGCAGCTGCTTTTACATCACTAGGAACATCCAAAGTGGATTCCAACATTTTTCGGATTGAGACACTAACTGTGTCACAAATATTAAACCACGCTTAAACCGAATTAAAACGGGTTTAAAAAAATTTAAAAATTAAAAATTTTTAAAAGGGGGGCTTGCCAATTTTTTAATTTTTTTTGAAAATATTTGAAAATATAAGCAAATGTCCCCTTTAAAAAACGTATTAGCAAAAAAAACATTTTTGATACTCACAACGGCCCCAATAAATGATTGAAAAACCTAAATTCAAATTTACCTGGGGACCAAAACGCTTTGCCATTGGTCGGCGTCACAACTCCAACGTCAATCTACGTTCATTTTAATTAACGGAATGGCCTTATAAAAGGTTTCGCCTTGATTTAAAACTGTTGGGGTTGTCAAATTTTCTTTATTTAACGATTGTGAGTGTTACTGCAGTTTCCATACTTTAAATATTGTTAAACGGGCTTTTTTTTCCATAAGAGGTGGGAGGGATTTTTTTTAAAAAATCGTGTTTGTGTGTAGTTTAAAAACTATTGGATATTTTTTCCCCAAAATTTTGTGAAGAGTGACTATTTTCATTGAATATGACTGAAGAGGGATTTCAAGGGCCAGTCATTATTTTCTGGTAATAAAAACAGTTTCATTCAAAATTTAAAAATTAATAGAACAAGTTAGGAAAATTTCATTTCGTGTAACTCGCGCTACTTTGCCGACTCTCGCTTGTGTGTAGGAGTTTTGGAAATTGCTGCCTTAATAGATCTACCAAATCTAGAACGTTCTAGAGCTTACAGTTCCAGACGTTCATTGGCAACGTTTTTAGATTCAGGCCCAGGGATACCTAATATAAAACGGGGTTTTGTCGCAAAAAAACTAAAGAAAAAATAGTTGGCTAATAAAATTTTATCATTCAAAAATTTCGAAACATCATTCGCATGTCCATCATCATCAACAAGTAACGTATGTAACAAAAGTTATCGGAAAAAGTGTATCGTCATTTGAAACAAATTTTAGATAATTTTTAAACTTCAATATGTCATATCATATTTGTCAAATATTTAGAAGTTATGGCGTACAAACTGATACAATTTAGTTAAAAGGTTGCCATGACGTTAAACTGTAAATATATTTAGGGGGAAAAATGTCGCACTTTCGATCATTTATAAAACCATAGCTGAATGCGAACAAGGTATACCATGTGTAAATCTTTCAAAAAGTGGACGGCCTAAAGCTTTGACTAATACCCAGTCAAATATGTTGGTGGAATACGCAAAAGAACGATTGGGAAAATCGACTCGAAAATTATGTTGTAGATTTCAGGTAAGTCACATCACCGTTAGTGGAAACTAAGCAGAAATGAACTACAGGGGTCTCCAAACTACGGCCCGAGGGCCACATCCGGCCCGCGGACAGATTTTGTCCGGCCCGCGGAGAGCTAGCATACTTGAAAACTCCTTTTAGAGAACAAATAATTTTTATAGCAAATTAAATTTAGTTTACTGAAGTATTCTAATTTTATGTTGAATAATTATTAATATGACATCTACATTGATATGGTCATGGGCTAACTCCGCTAACTCATAACATTCTTGTAGGCTTTTGTTATTGTTTTTGTGATAAGTTGGATAAAGAAACACAGAATTGTAATGAGTAAAGACATGTATAATATGCAGAAAATTTAACTTCAGTATATAATAACTAACAAATTATTGAAATGAATCCAACTAACATTTTATACATTTTAAATAATCACATAACTTATAACAAACATAATGACATATGAAATACTAATGAGATTTATGTAATTGAGATTTTCCACTGACAATAGTTTGTAGTTGTGGACTAATTTTACTTGTACCAATTATTAAAAGAGATTTAAGATGCTCATCAGTTAATTTCGATCTGTAAACATTTTTTGTATTTCATTTTGGAGAAGGTTTTCTCCACAAATAAGTAGTACCAAAAACAGAAAACAGACCACGAGCAAATTTATGCAAATTATCAAATTGTGTCAGTGGAAGACTCTTATAAAATTCCAACAAAGATGAGTTTTGATATTTGTTCTTAATTATATCACTGCATTGTAGATCAATCATTTCCATTTGAAGTTCCGGGGCTAGGGTTTCAATGTCAGTATCAAAAGGATTCTGAAAAATCTTAATTTGATTCGCAATGGCATCAAAGTCCGAGAAACGAGTATCAAAATTTATCTTCAAAGCACTCAAAGTTTCGATTGCAAAATCGATAGGAAACTCAGTCTCAGTAGTGTGGCTGAATATTTCACTTGTTTTAAAATGTGAAAAACATTTACTTCGTAGTTGTGATTGAAACAGTCTCAATTTCTTCCGGAATGATTTGATATTAGTGTATAAATCAGGAAGATGCTGGTTTTCTCCTTGCAATCCCAAATTCAGTTCGTTCACATGTTTTGTCAAATCAACATAGAATGCTAACTTCCACAGCCATGCGTTGTTTTGTAATTCAGTAAGAGGGCGATGCTTTTCATTCAAAAAATTTCGATCACTGCTCGAAGTTCAAAAAGCGCTGAAGGACTTTCCACAACTAAGCCAGCGTACGGCAGTATGATAAGGTAAGTCAGTTTCTCCAATCTCTTCAATAAATTGTTGGAATTGTCGGTGATTCAGCCCAAAAGATCTGATAAAATTAACAGTTGATATGACTGGTTTCAGAACGTCAGACATATCCAAACATTTTCCGCACAAAGACTGTTGATGAATGATACAATGTAAGACTAATGGTTTTGAACCACCGTCATTTTCTACAGCCTTTGACACAAGAGCGACCACTCCTTTATCTTTCCCACTCATGTTTTTGCCTCCATCAGTGTAATACATTTCAAGTTTTTCCATCGAAGGTTCTTTTGATTAATGGCCATTTCAACTCCTTTAAAAATATCTGTACCAGTAGTTGTGCCATGAATACTATACATATCAAGAAGTTCTTCGTGCACTTCATAGCTTTTATCTACTCCTCGAATATAAATCAACACCTGAGCAGTATCTGACACATCCGTTGACTCATCCAAGGCCAAAGAAAACCACTCAAAATGTCCATTTTTGTCGAACAGTTGAGAGGATATATTTTCAGCGATGTTTTCTACCCTTCGAGCCACAGTGTTTGCTGACATACTGACAGTTTTTAATAAATTTACCTTTTCAGGGCACATTTCTTCGGCTACTGCAATTATGCATTCTTTGATCATTTCTCCATCGGCGAATGGTTTTCCACGTTTTGCAATTTCAAGAGCCACACGAAAGCAGCCTCTTGTTCAGTTTTGAGTTTTGTAAATGAAGATTGCTGCGATTTCAATCCGCGCTGCATAGCTTCGAATTTTTCTGTCCGCAAACTTCCTGTATATTTTGAGTAATTTTGAAAATGTTTTGTTTCATAATGACGTTTAATGTTATATTCTTTGAGAACGGCTATGCTTTCATTGCAAATCAAACATAGCGCCTTGTTACTGGACTCAATTACGAAATACTGAATGTTCCACTGATCTTTGAATTTTCTGCATTCACTATCAATTTTTCGCTTCTTTTCCATACTACTAATTCACACACAAAAGCAAAAATTCAAATCAAAATACTGTTATAAAGATGTCTTAAACTTAAACACGCACAACACGTTTTAAGGAGGTATGCAATATTTTATTTAACAACAGTGTCATAGGAACTGACTTGTGGTTGCGCCACTAGCCTTCTTATATATTCCAATTACTGCCATCTAGAAGTGAGTGGAAGACACCAGAACTTTCTCGAACCAACGAGATTATTCTGTACGTGCTATTAGCGCCATCTGTTAGCGATAGAAGGTACTACCTATTTCCGCTTGTGTCCACCAGATGTCGTGTCACGTTACTCCTCATGGCTCGTACTCTACGACTAATCTAGAAATTACAGATAATGACAGGAAAATTAATAATATGCAAGTGTTGCGTTTTGGGACTTTAGTCCGATTTGCAGCCTTTTTTAAACGTTGTGTACTTTTTCGGACTTTTTTTTCATCAGTGGACTATTTCACTTCTTACCACCGGCAACAATGATAATATGGTTTTGACCCTCGGAACTTACTGGAGTAATCAGTATGGCCCTAAGGCTGGAAAGTTTGGAGACCCCTGAACTAAAGTAACGAAAACGGAAAAAATGTCCAAGATACATTGAAGAATAATTGCGCAGAATCCCAATATGTTTCCGGGCATTAAAAAGACACCACTTTACAGCCAACAAAGTTGTGATCATGGATGACGAAAAATCCTTTACGTTGTCTCATTCGGAAGTTGAAGGTAATGACGGATTTTATACAGATGACATATTAAATTTTCCAAATAACTTCAAATTTAAATTAAAAAAAAAATTAAGGACAGGGTTTTAGTCTGGTGTGCCATATCAGCGATGGGCATTTCAAGGCCTTATGTTGGACAGGTGAAAGGTAAGGCATTGGATTTCAATATTTATACTAAGTGATGCCTTCCAAAATTGGCTGATTTTATTCAGACACATCACACTAACGATGACATTATATTTTGGCCTATCCTGCATCTTGTCACTATTTTAGAACAACAAGAAATTGGTTAAAGACCCACAACATTCCATTTGTGCCCAAAAATGACAACCCCTTCCCCAAATATACCCCAGGCTCGTCCAATTGAAGATTTTTGGGCAATAATAAGTAGAAAGGTTTACGATAATGGTTGGAAAGCCAAAAATGAACAACAGTTACGACGCCGGATATTCCAAAAACTTCGCGAAGTAGACAATGACACCATCCAGAACATGATGCGGCAGGTTAATCGAAAATTGCATACCATTGAAGATCACACCTTAGGGGTCGGGCGGAAGGACGCGGAGACGGTGGCCGGAGACTAACAAACTCCCACTACTACAATTTTCGTATAGCCGCATTAAAAATATTATATTTTATTTAGGTTCTTCCAAATTCGGTGTATCGATGCGATGTTGTTTCCGATTGCAAGCCTACAGGATATAACGTTTTTCGGTAACTATTTTTCACTTAAATGACATAAATTATACACCATTTTAAAGGTAAGGAAATAATCTATGCTTCTGTGTAATGGATTTTTGAAATATGAGTCGAGGTAAGAGAAAATAGTATCTAAGCATAACCGATTTTAGGGTGACTTTCACTCAAGAAAATATCAAAAACTAAATCCAAATTTAAAAAACTATTACAGCAGAAGCTTATATTTAAGTGTTGGCTTTCATATAGTTTTTAAAAATTATCGATAACTTATACCGTTTTTAAGAAAAACATTATACCTCGAACCCCAAATTGGATCCAATTTTCGCGGCGCGAATGGACTCTTAAGGAAAACGTTATTAAAATATTATTTAAATGAATTTTACCGTTTTCTTTAAATCGTTCATTAACATTTTTCAGAAAACTTTTGTTATGGTACGTTTCACAACAATTCGTTAATTTCTCGTTTTACCTGCTACTGTTAGTCGTAAAACTCAATATACTTTGGATACCGCATGTAGGTCCGGACTTAAAATTTTCTTTATTTATTATTATACCTACTTTTGGTATATTATGCAGGGTTATAGGCAAATTGCAGGTGTTGAATATAAAGCAGAATCTTTTCGTCTTAATTCATCAGTCGTTTGGAGTTTGTCAAGGTATTTTCGTGTATGATATTGAGCATCCAAAATAGCTAACCTAAACTATTAATATTAGTAGGCAATCAGGACCTGTACCCTTTCAAAAGGTGCGGTGTCTACACAATAGATGTTTGTCAGGCAACCTCTGGTTGGGTTTTCCATTGGGGGTTGTAATTTAAATTTTATTGCGGTCAAGAAACCAACGAACTATTGTGAAACGTACCATACATACGTTACAACAGCTTTATCCAGCCCATTGACACCAGCTAGCAACCCCGCTAAACCAATCTCATTAAAACATCAAATCACATTTTGTTACATTCAATTCTAAATTTCAGATTTTAATATTTTAGACCAATTTACCTACAATTATTTATTTTACCTAAAAAAAAACAATTTCTTTTAATAAAAGATAAAACGATTTTTTCCCAAAGCGCCTTGTAAACAAAATAATGTTTCCTTTTTCCAGAAGTCGCTGTTTACTCTTCTTCCCGTATCAAACGGGACTCGCAGTCCCCTCGAAATAAACTGGGAAGGTATTTCTATTTTTCGTCTTCTGCCTTTAGCACAATGTTTACATGATATAATTGATTTTTGCTGTCTACCCCGAGGAACATTAACATTTTTATTTGTTCAGATCCTGCCGATGTCTCGGTCATGAATTATTTCTCGACTTTCTCCCTGCAGTAGCGAGTATTTTTGCGGGACGCTGCAGGAACAGAGGTGGGGAAAAATAACAAACAGTTGTATAAACTGACCTACTAAGGATATTTTTGAGGGCTCAATAAGACGAGGCGAGGGTCAGATAATTTTATTTCAGGACATCCTATGTAGGCATTTCTTTCAATGTGTTAGACAATGGTACGTTTTTAAAATATATAATATAATAAATATATATATATATATATATATATATATATATATATATATATATATATATATATATATATATATATATATATATATATATATATACCGGGTGTTGCTCCGTCGAGCGGGACATAGGAATCCCATGTAAATTTTGAAGTGGTCCAATATTGGCTCCCTAATTATTTTAGAAAAAATATTATTAGGATTTTTTAAAGAGCACGAAAAGTTGTACCCAGTGTACAAATTTCAGCTCTTTTGGTCCGCCAGCTAAGAGATAAATGCTAAAATAAAGTTACGAATCTCATATCTTCT
The DNA here is from genome assembly GCA_019359885.1 of Listronotus oregonensis. Classification (NCBI taxonomy): domain Eukaryota; kingdom Metazoa; phylum Arthropoda; class Insecta; order Coleoptera; family Curculionidae; genus Listronotus; species Listronotus oregonensis. The sequence goes on from JAHBCN010014618.1 coordinate 11,913, forward strand.
TACGCGCCCTGTATTATTAGAAGTTTATATAAAATACCGAAAAATTATTTAACCTCTTACTCTCAAGTTGTCAGATCAATGTCACATCATTTTTAAATAATGAACTACTCAAATCAAGAAAAAATCACTATTATAAAATGGTTTTATCAGGAAATAGTTATCGAAGAGTAGCGGACATGTTTGCAGCCTATTTTCCCAATAGGCCAATACCAAGTAAATCGACAATAGAACGGACGATAAAAAAATTTGAAACTACAGGCACAGTAATCAATAATTGCAAATGTGAAGAAAATCGACGTGAAAATCAGAGACAAATTGTACAAAACAAGAGGGATTTAGACGTGATACTTTGTGTAGAGGAGGCCGAAGGAAACATTAGCACGAGACAACTGGAGGACATTACTGGACAAGACCACACCACAATATCTCGAATTTTAAAAAGATGTAAATATCACGCTTACAAGTACGAAAGACACCAAGAATTAAGCGACGGAAACAAAATACGACGACAGGAATTTTGCTTTGAGATGATGGAGAGGACAAACACTGACAGAGGTTTTTTACAAAATATTTGCTTTACTGACGAATGCACTTTCACATTGAACAACGAACCCAACATTCAAAATTGCCGGTACTGGAGTAACGAAAACCAAAATTGATTTGTTGAGACAAGGACTCCCACCCCACATTTTCGGCCACCATATCCTTGGAACATTTTTCCTTGACCGAAATTTAAATGCGGAGTATTTTCTGGAACTTTTAGAGGAACAAATTTTGCCTGCTTTGAACAACCTTGCTCGTGAAAATCAAGAGATTTGGTATCAAATGGATGGCTGCCCAGCACACAGTACCAGAGCTGTGCGCGAATACTTGAACAACGGATTTAATAACGACATCATAGGCCCGAACCACGCAATATCTTGGCCAGCCAGGTCTCCGGATCTTTCGCCAAACGATTTTTTTCTATGGGGACATTTAAAACTAAGCTTTATACCAATAAAAAATATGAAAATTTAAACCAGCTAAGGAATGCTATTTCCGCTGAATGTGCCAGAATATCGATGTACCAACTAGCCAACGTAAGAAATGAGTTTTATAATCGTTTGGGTTATTGTCTGGCAGTTAATGGAGGAATATTTAAGCATTTGATTAAATCCTGATATTTTCGTCATAAATTGATTTCTAAATGTAGACAAATTTGTTTTATTGTCTTGCGTAAATGTGAGTGCATGTGTTGGAATTAGCTGTAAACTAAAATGAAATGCGAGGATTCTTTTTGAAATTCCCGTATAAAATTGTTCAGTTTTGGCAATGACATTATAAATTAATGATCTAAATTGTTACTGATAAATCGATATGGTGTTTTTATTATTGATTTCTGAGAAATGCTATGGATTCGTTGCAACAGTATTTAAGCTATCAAATTAGTGATATTTTTTATATTAAAAATATAAAAAAAATTATATTAAATATAATAATATTAAAAAATTAATTTTAAATATTTAATATACAACATCCCTTAATAAAACATTAATTTATTAAAGTTTAAAATCTTCTTGGTATGCGTTTTGTTTTTAATCAAATCCTTAAAATTTAATATTTAATAAATTAATTATTAATTTTAATTATATTATATTTTAAATATATATATATATATATATATATATATATATATATATATATATATATATATATATATATATATATATATATATATATTTTATATTTATATATATATATATATATATATATATATATATATATATATATATATATATATATATATATATATATATATATTAAAAGGGTGTTTTAAAAAAACAAATTTTTTTTCAAGAATTTTTGAAGAATCTCTAAAGTTTTCCCAATAAAAAAAAAGACCCGGACGCAGGATAGACTTTTAATTGTAATATTTAAAGGTGACGATGTTTAATTTTCTATTTTATTTAAATAACATCGGAAAACATATTTTTGGTAGTTTGGAATTTTATTACTCAGAAACATTTTTTTATAATGGATTTACATACCAAAAATCATATCTTTATTGAACAATAAAGAAGTTATGATAGAGGAAAACACGCTAAAAAGATTTGTGTGATATACACACTGCGTACGTCACTTCGGAACATAAATAAATGTATTTTTAATACTGAGCAAAATGTTATGTTTTTTTTTAATACCCAACCTTTCCCCTTCCCTGAAAACCTTTTTTCTAACAGGGCAATTCCAATGCAGGACCGTATCATTCTTCCACCCTATTTCCTGCTCTTCGGAGGCGGAGATTTATATCTTTTTTTCATTATGCCATCACATTAGGAATAGCTGCAGGGGTGGATTTCTTTTGTCGCTAATAATGGCTGAAGGCAAACCGCCCTCGAGATACACTAAAAGGTGTATAGAAAAGGAATAAAAGGGATGCAAAAATGAATAAAAGTGTGCAAGCGAATTTGGATACAATGACTCCGAGTATGAGAAGCTGCTGGGGGTGTTTTAAAGGACAAAATATGTTGCGGAAAATGATGACTATAAAGGTAAAATGTGTGGAAATATTGGGTAATAACCATATATTTTATGAATGTTATTTACGTATACAAGATCAAATACAGGGTCTTCATTAATGTTTGTAAACCAAGTGATCAAAAATATTGCGGGTTGCCTATTTAGAGGTTGCACAAAATTTAATAAAATATTCCTAGAAATATTCATTGGCGCCGGGCATTTTAAAATCGATAATTAAATGTCAAAACCATTTTTTTTAAGGTTAAAAAATTTACCATTTTTTAAATTTTGTTTTGGACCAAGTTATTACAGCCTTTATGGATAATTTTTGTATGCATTTAGTTTTGAGTCTCTTGTTTGTCAATAATTTAATTTGCTAGATTTAGGTACAAAAAATTCTAGTCAAGGAAACGATGGATTTTTTCTGCAGTAAGATGGATTTGAATGCGGTTTTTTGCATTCTGGGTTAAAAAAATCATTTTAAAATTACATTTTAGGGTTTGCAATTTTAAAAAATGTATAACTAAGTAAATAGTGATAAAAATGAAAATTTGTTACTCGGGAGTTTTCAAGGTCGCTGACATGCTGACTATGAGATTGGCAAGGTCCTACGGAGCACCTGGTGCGCGCTAAGGATAGTGTAAACCTAGGAAGTTTAAAAGGGGTATGGGCCCCCAAAACTGTAGAACAAAAAATTTTCCAGGCATGCAGGGCGCGGGAATAGGGGGATTGGCCCCCGAAGTTTTAATGAATAGTAGGTCAGAGCCGAACTTCATAAATTTTTTGTTACTATCTAGAAAGTTGACATCATGAAATGCCAAATTCAAGCATTCACTGTTTTTTTTATTTTTGCATAAAATTCTTGGTTTTTTAAACGATACTACCATAGAAAATTTAAAATTATTGTGTAATATTGATTTTTTTATCATCTGATATAATATGGAAAAAAAACCCCATTTAAATGGTCGATATTTTTATTTTGGGGTTTTTTACCATAAATCTTTGTAAATAAATAAAAACACGATTTTTTAAAAAAAATTTCAAACGTTGTATGATTGTTTCTAGCCTTTTCACCAATTTGGTGATAAGAAAAGGGGAAGATAGTGTAAATGTTTTAAACTAATCCTACGATTCTGGTTGTACATTAAAAAGGGGAAAATTTTATAACTGCTTTTAGGCATATACTTTTCACTAATAACAAACATTCATAAGACAGAATAACAGTGTTTAAAAATGTTTAGTAACCTCTGGTATCTAGGTATCCGTTGTAACAGTATCCGTTAAATATTATGTGTCTACAGTATGTCGAGCTAAAAAAGTTGATAATGTAAGTTAAATAAAAGTACCTAAATGTAAATCTTATTTCTTTTTAATATTCCACAGAAATACACAAACATTGTGGAAATCATCTAAAAATGTTAAATTGCCTTAATTTTCTCACTGTTATTTCCTTTAAATTTTCGTTATTGTATTATTCATAATTGATATTTTATTTTTCGTTACCTAACGTTACGTCTCAAAAAAAAGCACCTAATTTAAATATAAATACTTACCTAAAGTAAAAATTTTCAAACAAAACCATACAACCTCTAATCATTTTTTTACGATATTATAAGTAACAAACAATAAAACAAAAATTTTAGTCTCAATTTAATAAACACTAATCACTAAAATAAGAAGGTTTTTTTCAATCCAAAAACTTCTGCAACCACAAATATGGGTTCTACATAAAGCAACTAAACAATATGGCGCAAAGGGCCAAACTGAAAATGACGAATGATGAGACGAGGTTTGGGGGTACAGCGCGGATATAGTTTCATACGCGGCGCCTCCTTGTACCAAAAAACCCTTTGAAAAACCTAAGACCAAAACGTACTACGGCTCTCAAAAGTATAAGGGGTAACACACACTGATTTATCAGTGTGTAAGTAGGAAACATTAATATTGGGAATTTTGTTATTGCGCAGAATCGGCGGGGCCAACTCTGACAGTTTTTTTTCATACTGGGCTGATATTTTTTGATCGAATGGGCCATAGCATTGGGCTTCCATACACCTTTAAACTTCCTTGGTGTAAACGTGGTCTAGTGGAGTTTTACGACAGTTGGACCGACATTACCAGGATTTGTTGTAAACTTTAGAAGACGACGTTTACACCATCCCCCGCGCCCCGGGGTACTCCCCAGGCCCTTGTCAATATCATATGGTGTTCAGGACCTCGAAAACCCCCGACAACAAATTCGAGCCATTTGAAATCATTATTTACCTAGTTTTATTTTTTAAAGTTGCATTTCGAAAATGCTTTTTTCCTAATGCAAAAATGCAGTTATTTATTTCCCATTAATTAAATTTGTTTTACAAAAATTTCTATATGTTTATACAATTCGAATGCAAGAACCTCATTTGAATCCTTTTGCAAAAAAACCCCTGGTAAGGGCCTATTTTGAGGTGCCATTTTCCCCTTGACTTGAGGGTTTGGAAGATCCGTTAATATATTTTATTATATCTTTGGATTGTAGTCAATTTAAACTTAATAGGAAAATTCAAGGCCCATTAACTCTTAGTTTACACAGTTTATTCATATTATTTAAATAAAACTTGACTCAAAATGATGGACATGACTTAGATTTATTGTTACATTATTAATAAATTACACTACCTAAGTTAGATAATAAAAAAAATGAGGAGAATTATTACATGCTAAAAGAAATTAAGATAAAACAATTTCAATTATTTTAACCGGGCAAATGAAACCATGCTTCATCAGAGAAGAAAGTACGGTCCAAAACATCATTCATTGTTAAGAATCTCATTAAACCATTGATAAAACTGCCCCCTTTTCCCTAAAATCTGGTAAAAGGAATTCTTGCAATACTGTGACCTTATATGGATGCATTTCCAAGTTTTTTGATTAGTGCTTTATGGCAAGAACTAACAACATTTCTAAAAAATATGGCACTGTAAACACCCAATTTAAATTTTTATTTAAAATAAGTATCTTTACCGAACTAGTAGACAATTTCTCCACTGATTTTTAGGATGCTCCATTCGAGCATGTATATCAAGAACAGGTTCTGTAAGCACTAGGCCTTCCAGTGGACTTGCACTTACAATCATTTCTGTTTTCAAGCGATTGATTAGCACATGTCTGTGATGGACAAATGTTTCGTACTCAACAAGATTGTCAGGAAATCTTTCTCTAAACTGGTCCATGCAACGTTGAAAAAATGACGAGTTCATCCTCATTTCGAGTTCACTTTAAAATGTGCTATTATTATAAAGGATCTTGTTCCACGATCCACATTTTAAAAGAAATTTCTAAAAGTAAACAAAAAGTTTTATTTACGTAACCCAATAACAAAAAAACATGTAACTTGCCTTTAATCTTGAAATATGAAAAGTAGTTCTGAAAAGAACTGTTTTAAGCTTGTAAGGTTAGTTTTTGAACATAATTTGATCAAAAAAATCCAAAACTTAAAAAAAAAAACTATCCAAAAGCCAACGGCTAACGCCAACAATGGTCTGTCAGTAGTGTCAGTCAAGTCTACTGTCGAAACAGAGCTTGCTGTGTTGCCAACACTAATATTTTTCCTCATAAAAGGTGTGTTCTTTGGACCACTAACCTGCACTGATTTTGATTTTTTGGGAATTTTAACATTTTAGGAGGTTATTATAATCAGTAATTTTGATTTACACATTTTTTGCTTTGTTCTGAGTTTAGAAGCTGGTAAATTGTCATAGAAAAAAAAATGTCGGCAAAAACTTTATGAACTTTTTTCCATCGTGGCAACAATGTAAACAGGAAAGAAACCAAGCAGTGGAGCCACTTTTACAAACCAAAATCGCGTGGTCACGTGGTTTACAAACATTAATGAAGGCACTGTATTAATAGTCTTTATTAAAGCATGAATTTTATCAATAAATGATTATAGTATAGACAACTACAAATATACCAAATGTTATTAAATCATCTTTTAAGTTGGTTGGCTAAAGGTGAAATAGAAAAAATAAAAAGATAAATAATCATAATTACAATAAATTTCAAAATCTTGTCTTCTACATATGGATTACAATATTTCATAATAATATAAATTTAAGCGTTTTATTCTGAAGTTTTCAGATTATTTAATAAAGTTTTTTCTATAAGAAACAATTAAAAGTAAATCAGAAAATAATCGAATTACCAAAAGGATTTTAAAATCTAAAATCCATACATTACATTGGAAAGATTGTTTAGTAACGGCCATTAAATCTTGGGCAATTCTTTTTCCCTTTTGTAAAATAGGCTTATGCCATCTTGTACTGAATATAAATACCTGTTGAAAAACCAAATAAAGAAACAGGTGTCCGTTGTTAGTGTCTAAAAATATTTTTTAAAATGCCAAACTTAACTTTTAATCAAAATGTATTAATTATTTATTATATTAAGCAGAGAGGTTGGCCAGAAAGGAATGTGGCGGAAGAGTCTAACATTCCAAAGAGTACTATTCATTTTGTTAAAAAAACATGGCAGAAAACAGACTCCTTTAAGGTGTGGTTCCTTCCAAGCGGCCGTCCCCATGCGACTAACGCAATGCGACTAACGCTGCGGCCGCCGTTTAATCGGGTGGTTTCTTAGGACCGCGGCTCAAACTCGCGATAGCAAATTTTTAGCGAAAAGGGGAAAAATCTTTGGGGAAGAGTCGTGATGGATGATCCAGCAATATATTTATTATTTGAAAAAAGGAGGAAGAGGATGACGAAATACTATTACAATTAGCCAATCTAAAACTAGCAATGCCTCTATAAATCCAATATTTCAGCAAAGACGCAATATGGGTTCTTATACTACATTAATAAATCGACATCTGCAACAGGATGAAGTAAAATTTAGAAAATATTTTAGAGTGAATAAAGCAGAGTTTAGTTTTATTCTTGACTTAATAAAAGACAATATAAAGTCCGAGCCAGACAACAGAGTTGAATATCCAATAACCCCAGAGGAAAAATTAGCCATTGTATTAAGGTAAATCTGTACAGGGTGAACCAAACTCGAGTCTTATCATTAGGATCTCGGAAACTAATGCTACCTTAGAACTTTAAAATTTTCGAATACTTACTTTTGGAAAAAACCGATTATTCGCAATTTTGTTTTATTTTTTTATGACTTTATTTGAATCGATGTAACAAAATAACTTTTACATTTCCATTGCTACTTTTCATGTTCTACAAGATAGTGTTATTAGATTTATACACCGACGATTCGTCTTTGAGCTGTCATCATCAACTGTTTTTTAAGTACGGCTCTGGTTTTTTTAATTATGTATTTTAGGAGCTATTAAGTTCCCAAAACCAATAATGTATTGCACTTATTCGAAAAAATTTATATTAATGGCAATTTTCATAACAAACCATATGTTAAAAGAGTCAGACAATATATTTTGGCAGATCTGGAAAACATTAAACTGATTTTTTGAATAAGTGCGAAACATCATTGGATTTGGGATCTTAAAAGCTCTTAAAATACTTAATAGAAAATCAGGATCCCATTTAAAAATAAAGTTTCAATTTTTAACAATTAAAAAAAAACACCGGATATTCCACAAAAACAACACAAACAAAATATCAGTCGCAGACACGACTGCGTCTACACTGCTTCTTCAGCAGTCCAGTCGCATCGATGGCAGTCGTACAGCGGACGCATCGACGCCGCTTGGAAGAAACCAGGCACATTTAAAAACATTAGTAGGAGTGCTTTGCCGCTAACGTAGTGCGTTAGACGCATGCGGCGGCCGCGTGGAAAGAAACATACCTTTAAGAGAAGAGCTGGAAGTGGTCGCCCCAAACTATCGAATCAAGAACAAGACAATAATTTAGTTAATGGTTTGAGAAACTATTTATGTACTTACAGCAAAAAAAGAACAACGCATTGGATTTGCTCTACAATTTTACTTGAAACCTCCGATTTTTCAGTCGTGCTACAATGGGATACAGGCCTCAAGAAACACGATTTCATGAAAAATATACCCAAAAGGACAGAAGTAGTGGGCAATTTTCGGTAAATGTTTGGGGGTGGCTGAGTGCACAAAGATTTGGCGTATGTTATTTTATCAAAGAAGGCTTCAATGCGAAGGAATATAGATATACTACAGAATATCATGCTTTCTTTTGTACTGGATCGATTTCCGGACAAAAATTTTATCTTTCAGCGAGATAAGTGTCCCGTTCATACGGTCCGGCAAGTCGATGAATGGTTAGTGTCCTGCACGTAGACCGAATCTGAATGTTATGGAAAATGTTTGGGGCTTAATATTTAAAAAAATAAATAGGAAAAATGAGTTTAGGCCGCAAAATGTAAACGAATTTGGGGATAGCTAAACTCTGTCCAGAAAAAAACGGGGCCGCAGTAAAATATTAAATTTTTTTAAAAGGATATTTAAGTTTGTTTGAATTAATTAAATTGGTAAATAATTTATTAGTTTTTATATAATATAAATATTTTTTTTTACATTTTGCTTTATATATAGTTATTAAAAGTAAAACAAAGTGAAAAAGAGCGATTTACAAAAATTGACAGGAAAGTCAAAATTTTACATATTTTTTGCCCAAATTTAATAGGCCTTTTCATCACAATTTTTTTTGTGTGCATGCGTCAGTATCCGCCATTTTTTTCGTACTGTTTTTTGTAAACAAGCATGTAAAAGGGCCTGTAAACACATAATTAAAATAAAAAAATACTAAAGAAAGTATAGTTATTGAAGAAAAGAAATACGAAAATAAAGAAAAAAGTGCCTTAATTAGCAAATAGGTTTTTTTAATCCATTATTATAATGATATCAGAAGCGGGGTTGTTATGGAGTATGTAAGAGTGATACACGCTATAAATCATTTAAATACAATACAATTTAATCAATATAACAATTGTATATATATATATATATATATATATATATATATATATATATATATATAATTTTTTTTTTTTTCATTTTGGTTCAACAACAAAAAAAACTTTTTTTGTTCCTTTTTTTTTTCCGACGTTTCGGTGATTTCAGCCCCTTTTCAATGATTTTTCTATCTAAAACAATTATACAACTAAGCTTTGATGTTCAGAGTATATGTTAAAATGTACCTTTAAATAATTATTAAAAAAAATATTTTTATCATTTTTTAAGCATTCATATTAAAAAATAGTATAAAAAAAAAAAAAAATAACCCAAACATACAAAAAATACATTTCCAAAAAAAATTTCTTCGGGAAAAAAAAATGTGCAGACCAGAAAAATTCAAAAAAAGTTAAGTAGTAACGAAACCGAAGGGCGAAACCAACGAACTCAAAGACTAGAATTTGACAAAATACCAATTTTTGGACAAAATATTTTTTATCATCTTTTTTTTTTTTGTTTTTGAAAAAATAAACAAAAAGCCAAATTTAAAAAACAACACCAAAAATGACCATTGGAAATGTAATAGTTAAAAAATGTATTTTAGTATTTAATATAAGCAACATCCCTTATAAATAAAAAATTAATTTATATAACAGTTCTAAACTCTATAATCGTTGGATGATGCGTTTTTTTTATAATAAGTCACCCCCACCCTTGAAAAAATATTAAACCACAAAGGTTTGTTTTGTCTTAATTTATCCAAGACTTCGTTAAGAAAACTGTTTTTTAAACCCTGTAGCTTTAAGTTAGTTAATAAAATTTTCCTGTGAAGTGAATAAAATGTTACAATTATATCTGGGAAAAACCTTTTTGGGTAAGTCGATAAAAAAATTTAAAACATTTTTTTAAATATTGTACATTGTTAAATATCTCTGAACATCAAAAATTGTATAATTGTTTTAGATAGAAAATCATTGATAAAGGCTGAAATCAGCCGAAACGTCTGAAATAAAACTTTTAACATGGAACAAAATAGTTTTTATTTGTTGTTGAA
>JAHBCN010014619.1:0-22257 GCA_019359885.1 Listronotus oregonensis
AAAACCCTTTTTACGAAATTTTTTAACCTTTAAAAAAAATTATTTTAAACTGAAAAGTTTTTTTAAAAATTTTTTTTTTTGAAAAACCCAATGTTAAACAAAATTATTTTCAATATTTCAGTTGGTTAAATTAAAATCTTTTTTTTTTCACAATAAACATTTTTGTATTTGCTTTAATTTTATCTGTTTTTTTAAAAAAATTTTATAATTTTTCTTTTTCTATGCCCAAATTAAAAGAAAATTTTTTAATTTCCAAAAAAAGGCTAAAAAAAGGGGGTTTTTTAAAAGGTGGTAGGCTGAAGCCTAGGGGGCAAATATTAGGGCGCAAATTTACGTTTAAATTTTTTTTTAAAAAAGTAATGGTAAATTAATATTTTTTTTTTAATTTTGCGAATAAAAAAAAAAAACCTAAAATTTGTTTTTTTAAAGAATTTTTAAATTTTTCTGATGTTTTACTTTTGTTAAATTTTTTAATAAGGTTTTTAAAATTACTGTGTAGTTTACACAAAAATATTGAAACTAGGGCGGCAAAAATGTGTAATCCATGGGGGGAAAAAAAAAATTAAACCGGCCCCGGCGCTATAAATAAATAAACCCTTCAAAAAAAGTTATTTAAATTTACGTTAAGATTAAAACTGGTTAAAAATTTTAAACCAAAAAAATGTCCCCTCTTGATTTATATTTTAAAAAAAAAGATATATTTTATTAAGATTTTTTTTGTTTAAATTATTACTCCCAAAAAAAAAGCAAGACCAGCAAGACTCTTGCAGCAAGACCAAGACCAAGACCAAGACCGGGGGTGCAAGACCAAACCAAGACCAGGTTTAAAAAGACAAAAGGGAAAAAAAAAACCCCTGGCCGGTCTTGGGGTTTTTTTTTGCTCATCACTATTGCAAGTGCCGTGAATATTAAAAAAATGGTCATTTAAAATTTTTTTGAAAGGGTTTTTTTAAAGGAGTTAAAAAGAAAATTGTATATCTCCATTTTCATATAAATTCGCGACCAGTAATCTCGGTAGCGAATTTTCGCTCGCGCGCTAGATTAAAAAACATTTTTGACAATGTTCTCCAAACTTATAAAAAAATGTGAGTATACAATTTGTAGCTTTTAATCTCAATTTAAAAGCCTTTTAAAAATTTAAATCGGACCATTTGCCTAATATTTTCGGCACTTGCAAGATAAGGGAATTTGATTATAGTACGATTGAATAAAAACTATTAATGCGACAATTTTTTTCTTTCGGGACCCAAATATATGTTATTGACTTTTTTCCCAAAAAAAACAGCCCTTAATATTGAAAATTAACGGAGGTACAATTTTTTTAAAAAAAGGGCGTTTTAAACGTTTTTTCGGCTTTTCTCGGAAAAAAAAGGTTGGATCGAGTTTTTTTTTTTTTAAAAACCCTTTTGGGGGTTTTTAAAAAATTACAAATGGTTTTAATAATAAAGTGATATAGCCAGTACTTTTTGTTATAAAAAAAAAAAAAAAATTTTTTTAATAATTATTTTTTAAAAAAAAAAGCCTAAAAATATTGGTTGGATTTTTGGTTTTTTTTTTAAAAATAATCTACAGGTTATTCAAGTCATGGCAGTCAATATTGTTAAAAATTACAAAAAAAAAACTATAATTTGAAATAAAACGTATCATTTAAAAATTACCAAATTTTCCCGGGATATGATAAATTTTTTTTACAATTGGTACCCAATTTTTTTTTGTTAATATTATCGCCATTTTTAAACAATACCCAAAAATCTTTCGGGGAGCCGTAATAAAAAAAAAACAGGTAAATAAAGTTAGAAAACTAAAGCTTTCATCGTCCCAAATAAACTTTTGACTTCCACCTCCGGAAGTATTCGCAGATGACAAAACATTTATAATTTACCCCCGGATCTGCATAATTTAAAGGCGCAAAAACTTTTTAATTTTAATGTGTCGTCCAAATTTAGTATGAATGCAAATTTTTAAAGCGAATTAAAACTTCGGGTCCCGAACGTGTCATCAAGCAAATGTTTTAATTTGGCTCTAAAAATGGGAATATGTCTTCATTTTTAAACGGACTTTGAAATTCTTTTTATGGCGGGTTTAAAACGCTTATTTTTTAACTACTGACTCAGTTTTAAAAACTTACTTAAAAGTATTTTTATTTAAATAACTTAATAAAAATTGTACAGAGTCTCCAGAAAATATGTGTACAAAATTTTATGACAAGCGCCTGATGTCATAATGGAAGGGACCCTGTATAATACTCCAGTAACTGAAGACCTGAAAGTACCCAAAGCTGTAAATAAATCTGTATAGATTTCATTTGTGGCGCAATTCTTAGGTTTATTAAAAGTTTATTACTATTTCGACGTGGGAACCGGCTAAAAATGGCCCCCAAAGTCCCAAAAATGAGTTTCTCGCGAATATCTGCCAAAATATGCGAATTAGAGAATTTTTAGGAAATGAAGAGACTTTGTATTTCGTGCAAATTTTTATTAAAAAAATCTTAGCAGAGCGCTTTCGGTAAAACCATCATCAGTGCTATCTACAAGCAAGAAATGAACTTTAAAAGAAAGATTGAAAAATTTTGTTGGAATATTTTAAGGGAAATTTTCAAAAAACTTTCCTATAGAACCAAACTAAATTTACTATCTCAATTGGTTAACTCAAAAGATAAAATAGATAAACTCTCAAAAAGTGGCATATATCTTCTAAATTGTGACTCTTGTAATAGCTCTTATATTGGTAGAACATGTAGACCCCTTAAAACTAGAATAACAGAACATCAACAAGATCAACTCGGCTTTTGTACACATTAAAAGAACTCAAACACAACTTTAGTCCACATAAAAATTTAAAAATCTTGCACAATACTACATCTAAAAACTTTAATATACTAGATTTTCTCGAAGACATAGAAATAAACAAAGAGCTTAATACCAACAACTTATGTCTTAACACTCAAGTTAACCTTAATAGATCTTTTACCTTTACATAGGCGTCTTATGAACTAAATCACTCGATGATGAAAAAACAATTTACGCTTTAGCCCCATTTTTGGGAGATCCAACGTCCTTGTTCTTTGCATATTACATGATTTCCATATTCTTTTCAACAATTCAATTTATTAAAAACAATCTTTTCGACCCAAACATAACAGTTAATTAATTTAAAAAGATTTTTTCATTTGTCTGCCTCCATTCCTGGGGGTCTCAAAGAACCTCACACTCCTTCTCCGCTATGTCCTCCCTATAACCATAATAACCCCCTATCAAACAATGCAACCGCTTCCTTTCTAACTCCACTAACATCTCCTCTACTATTTTCCCAACCTTGTGAGCTTCTTTGGTAGACCCCAGGGAATGTCAGGAGAATGAGTTAGGGACCTTTAGATATTAATTTTTCTTTTTCAAAATTTCTTCTTTTTAAAAAGGTTTTTAAAAAATTAAAAAAAAATTCTTTTTGAAGTTTTTCATTTGAAAAACCAAATTTTCACTCTGTAACGTTTCTCAAACAAAACAATTTTCAAATTTTTCATAGTTCATTATAATTTACGTTTCTGTTTAGAAGTAAGAATTTCTCAGTTATATTAAAAGTTTCAAAATAAAATATCTCAATCTGATTTCTTGAACGCGCCCCCCGTTTTTCATAAATATTTTCACATTTGTCATAATTTACTACAAATTACGATTTCTTAATTATATTAAAGTTATAACAAATAATCATTACTTAAAATTGTTTTTTGATTCCATTTCTCTAACACAGCCTTTAAACATAATAATTTTACAGTTCTTAACAACCACACTCTAAACAACCTCGGAGTAGTACTTCCTTTTCTATACCCTTTAAAATGATTGTCTATCCTTTTTATACGTCAGTACAACTGGTTCCTAACCAACATAATCACTGTTCGTCTTTCCACAAAATGGTATAGTTTTTTAAATTTTTAAATTTCACCCTTTAATAAGGGAAAATGTAACAAATATTAATGTTGTTTGACTTTTATTTTAAATTTGTGTAATAATGTGATATTTTATTGAAGCCCTCTAAATGTTTTGTTGGCTCAAATTTGCTGCGGCTCCTGCTTGACGACGAGTAAGTTTTGAACTTTTATTTTCTTTTGCTTTTTCTTTTCCATACCAAGTCTACTAAATTCATCACTTCACATTGATTTACTATATTTAATGTTTAATTTCACGCAAAATAAATTTTAAAATATAAAAAAATTTAAAAAATCACTAAAATACAGTTTTTTGAAAATTTCCCTTAAAATATTCCAACAAAATTTTTCAATCTTTCTTTTAAAGTTCATTTCTTGCTTGTAGATAGCACTGATGATGGTTTTACCGAAAGCGCTCTGCTAGGATTTTTTTTAATAAAAATTTGCACGAAATACAAAGTCTCTTCATTTCCTAAATTCTTACGTGCACACAGCCACAACCAAGTTTCATTTAGAGAATTTTTGTTTAAACAAAAAATAAAGATCACCTCGAAATCTCCAAAAATGGTCCCTACCATTTTTTTCGCAACACCAATATTTTTCGCAAAAACGGCCGTCGAAAAATCCATAACATTCCACCCTAGATAGATTTTCTAGAACTCCGGAAATAGCTAAAAAATGCAGATGGGCAAAACATTTTTTTATCAAAACGCAAGAAAGATTATAAAGGAAATTTTCTGGGATCATTAAACACTTGCTAAGGCCTCATCATAAACAAAAATGCTAATAACAAAGGATTTTTTCAAAAAATATCAATAAATTAAGGAGCTACTCTTAAAATATTGTGAAAAAACTTTGACCGCTTTTTTCAATATTATAGAAAAGAATGGACCCAAACTCGTATGCAATGATAAGTACGAGTTTTCCCATTCCGAAAAAATTTGAATGATTAAATAATAAACATTATTGCCCGAGTAATGGAACAATTCGTCCGCCCGCTTATAAGTGAATCCAGGAAGATAGTGGAATTCTAGCGGTAGAGCGGCACCTGAAATGAGGGGACTTTTGGGTCCCGTTATCTCGAAAACTATCAATTTTTCGAAAAAAAAATTATAGAAACCAATTTTCTATATTACAAGGAAATTTTTATTTTTTGTTTAAACCAAAATTCTCCAATTTGCATATTTTGGCAGATAATAGCGGGAAACCCATTTTTCGGGCTTTGAAGGGCCCTTTTTAGCCCTTTCCCACCTGTTAATGTTGTTAAACTTTTTTTTAAACCTAAGAATTGCGCCACAAGGAAAAACTGTACAGATTTATTTACAGCTTTGTCTCTTCATTTACTGGACTATCATCTTTATTTTCGAAAATCAATGTTATGCTGATTAAGAATCTAAAGTAAAAATTTTTGAAAATTTAAAATGGGAGATTCAAAATGGCGGAATTTGACATTTATAAACCAATTTGACTCAAATTAGATAAATAACATAAGAAAATCTAAAAATAAAATTATACGTTTTTTTTCATAAAACGGGTAAATCTCTTAACAAGCCCTTATATCCTATAAATTATGTAATGTAATAAATTAATTCAAATTATATATTATATTCTTTTTTTTTTTTAAAACACAAAACAAAAAAAAATCAATTTAGGATGAGACGTCACTTAGACACTAATTAATATGCAGCACTAAATCTTTAAACTGAACAGATATTTTACCACATAAATCATGATCTAACCAATATTGAAGAATTGTAAAATTTAACTTGTACCTGTACCTAAAGCCAGAGCAAATGAAACATACATACATTTATTTGGGTCCCAATGGCGTTTATTTTCCCGACTAATTCAATATGACAGTAAATGAGATCCTAATTTGAAAGACCCCTATCAATCACTGGAGAACAAGTTGGGAACTTGCTTACAGCTATTTGGGAGTTTTCGCAAAATATAAAAGAACTTTGTTCGAACTTTAAAGCTGATGATCTATTTATCTTTAGTAATTAAAAGTTCTCCTAAATGCTACGTATTTTATACTATAAATTTAGTAAAAAAATGATTTCAAAATTACAGGTATATTTACGACGTCTAACCTATATTTCGTTGACATTGTAGCTTAATTGTTTGTGGAGGATACATCTTTATATGATGTTATTAAAAATTATATTTTAAAAATTAAATTATGATGTAACTTTAACCCTTGCTTTCTTTTAAAAAACCAGTTCTATACAGGGTGGTCCACCACATTCGCCTCGGTTTTTCTACGAGAAATGAAAAGAGTTGAAAAAAAACTTTTAGCACAGTCATATGTTGGTCTGTGGGGAGCATATTTTAAAATTATTTTGAAATATACGGGGTGGCCCAAAAAATAAGTACATATTTTCATTTTTTAGATACTATAGACCAAATAAAGGTGAGTTATTGTTATAATTCCTATACCTAAAACTGTCCGTTTCTAAGAAATTTAGAGAAATTAAAAAATACAGACCATAATTTAAAAATTGTTTACACCCTGTAACATATAAGGAACTGCTGTAATTAAATTTACTGCTTAGCTTAAGGGTTTAAGTTAACTATTACATAAAAAAGTTCTCCAAATTAGACAGACATGTAAAATAACTTCCTCAAAGTTTGGAACACCTTTATTAAATAACTTCTAAGCAAATGGAACACCCTGGAAAAACTATATTAGGGTTTCCTATACCTATCTCCTTTACTTTTTATGCAAAAGACGTTTTTATATTTGTCTTATGAATAATTTCTTTATCTTAAAAATGGACATCTTGTAACTGTAATTAAAAAACCTTTTTATTAAGGACCACGTAGATTCGCTAAAAGCACAAGTTTAAATTTTTAAAAATAAGATGTATCTGAAGCAAAATGCAAGCAAAAGTAAAAACTCCAATTTATAGAAATTTCTAAAATATTAAAGCATTCTTTAAAATAAGAATTAAAATATAGTAAAAGGTACACCTATTTTAATTATTGTTGGAACGAAAAATGTTGGACTTTATGGTAAATTAAATCCCAAAATAATATTTTAATGGGGTCAATAAAAACATACATTTCAATATGACTATCACCAAAGGTACGATTATATTTATATTTTTTCAATAATAGTAGGCTTTGACCTAGATGACGTTAATTATTATTGCAAATAAAAATATTTGACAGTGACACTGATAACAAACGATTATCATTGATTAAGCTACGAGTAGTTTAAAATTATAATCGTTTTGAATGATTGTTACATTTTAATTAGTTAAATTAAGGAAATGATTTTGGTATTGGGTGATTGTCAAGAAATATGTTTATTTGCATCATAAGTATATGCCCAAAGGTATTGTAACAGGCGTCATTCTATACAGTACAGTGTTCCATTTTTAAGAAAAAGAAATTATTCATAAGTCAAATATAAAAACGTCTTTTGCATAAACAGCAGAAGAGATAGGTATAGGAAACCCTAATATAGTTTTAAGGGGAATCTAGTTCTGCGTCAAAATAGGCCACTAAAATAGGGTTTCTATTAATTTAGCATTATTTAATAAAATGTATGTCAAACTTTGAGGCAATTTTTTTCACCACTCTGTATAATATTGAGTAAAACTTTTATGTAATAGTTAACTTAACCCTTAAGCTAAGCAGTAGATTTAATTACGAGCAGCTTCTTATATGTTACAGCAATTTTTAAAATATGGTCTGTATTTTTTAATTTCTCTAAATTTCTCAGAAACGGTCAGTTTTAGGTATAGGAATTATAACAATAACTCACCTTTATTTGGTCTATAATATCTAAAAAAAAAAAAATATGGGGTGTTCCATAAGAAAAATATAACTTTATGTAATTCTTTTGGTCATCCTGTATATTTCAAAATGATTTTAAAATATGCTCTCCACAGACCAATATACGACTGTACTAAAAGTTTTTTTCCAACTCTTTCATTTCTCGTAGAAAAACCGAGGCGAATGTGGTGGGCCACCCTGTATATTTGTAAAAGCCATGTAAAACATTATTTATATATAAAAGAATTTTTAAAAACAGTATTTTTAATATACAAAAGGGAATATATAGTCCAGTCATTATAGATTTTTTTTTTAATTATTCAAAAATCCTACCAATTTCTTTTCAGGTATTTTTTTTAAACAATTATTGTTAAAAAAAGGAGTTCTTTTAGTTTTTTTAAATATAACAAAAAGTACTGGCTATATCACTTTACTCATAAAAGACCGTTTGTAGAGAATTCAAAAACCTACAAAATGGTTTTTGAAAAATTTCCGATCCGATCATTTTCACCGAGAAAAGCCGGAAAAACGCTTAAAACAGACCTTTTTTCAAAATTCGTATCTCCGTTAATTTTCAATATTAAGGGCTGATTTTTTGGGAAATGATAGTCAATAACATATACTTTGAGCTGCCGAAAGATAAAAATTGTCGCATTAATAATTTTATTCAAGCGCACTATAAACAAATAAGGCCCTTATCTTGCAAGTGCCGTGAATATTAGGCAAATGGTCCGATTTGAATTTTTAAAACGACTCTAAAATCTTAATATTAGAGTAAAGAATCATTCACCAGACTCCAAATGGCTTAATCGTAAAAAATCGTTAATATGAAAAATAAATTGAGTTGGTGCCAGTACGAACCCTGGGAAACCCCAGCAATCTATTAGTAAAAGCTAGAGAGTAACAACCATTAACAATAACAGTTTTAAGTCGACTTGAAAGGAGTTTGAGAGTTTTAAAACAGTTTAGTGTCTCATAATTCATCTACATAAGATTAAGCCCTCCTTGATATACCTTAAAAAAATAAGCCAAGCTAAAATTCAACTTTTCAAAAACTCCCCCACGTTAGACTCATCCCCCAGCGCATCCTAAGAGACCTCTGAGGTAACCCCAATCAAGCCCAATTATCATGCAGCCGCAAAATTCAAGGGTTGATTTCTATTCGAAGGGTGTCGAGGGGTAAAAGATTTTTAGGGATGTTTTGATTACAGGAATGCGGCAATGATGATAGGCAGGTAAAAAAGGGTCTTGGTAAGATTTAGTACTTTGTATGCAGTCTTTTGAATTCATTTATTTTTCTTAAATAATCAAGGTGGGTTGGATATAAAAAAAAGTATGTCAATACATAATGTTTAATTATACAGTATGGCCAGTAAACTTCGCATCAATAACTGATTTTTGATTAATAGTTTATTCAAAATTTTAGTTTTAAAGAAAATTAAAAAAAAAACGTAAAAAAAGGAAGTACTTTTATATTATTAAATAAAGATAAATGTTAACATCAATATGTGTTAAATTAAATAATACAAGGAAGAGCTGGGGACGAATCAAATCAATTTGATTTCGAGTTTCTTTTTTGGGAAATCCTATTCCAAAAAGAATTATACCTTATATTTATAATTTAAGACAAATTTGTTTATAACTGCCAATATTCGCCATTTTAAATATGCCATTCAAATTCAAAATTTTGACCTAGCACCCTCAAAAACCACTTATATCCTGAATTGGATGCAAAATGGAAAAATCGCCATTTTAAATTTTGCATTTTACAAAGATTAAAATTATTTTATACAACTGAAATTTTGCATATTGGCTAAAAATTGCATTAAAAAAACTTTTTGGATTTTTTGTTTTTGAAAAATAATAAGAATTTTCCAGATAATGCAAATTACGTAACTTCTATTTATTTACAAGCAAAAATTGATGCCAAAAACTTAATTTTAAATAAAACTATTAATTATGCAGATTTTAAATATTTATAAAATGTATATCATACTTTAAGTTATTATGAAAGCAAATTTAATTTATATATTAACGAATCAATTATAGAATTTAACTCTGTACCCCTTTGCAGTAAAACTCCTAATCTAAAATAAAGGATTATCTTGACCACTACTTTAATCCAAATCTCACAGTCAGTAAACATTGTAACATCAAATATATGAATAAAAAATGCGTTTCATATTTCTGCTCATTGTGAAATTAAATTTAGTTTACGGAATAAATCCTTCTTATAATTTTCCATTGTAACTCTTTACACTAAGTACTCTTACAAGTTAAAATGTAGGGTTGAATAGACTTGACTACTAATAAAGTCCCAAGCCTAAAGAGCAGTCAATCAGAGGGACTTAAAATGCTAAGAGGCTTAAAATGTAAGAAGTCTGCAGCCGAATATACTTTATGATACTTCGTCGGTTTTATTTAATAACATGCAGCGGTAAAGTTTTTTGGTGTTATTACCCTTCGATGCTTCATTAAGGGTTTATTTTAATAGAGTATGAATAATAAAAAATGACCAATAGAATTGTATATACAGGGATATAAATGTGTAAATTTTAATATTTTAAAATATATTTTCAGTTAAACCAAATCGATATGTTAAAATATATTACACGAAATATTTCATCGTGTTTTCCCCCTATCATAAGTTTGTTATCGTTACATATAAACGTATGAAATTAGCCTGCGAGATTAATCTTAGCTTGGTGTAATTAATGTAGTAAAATGTTTGGGACTTTTGGTAAATGATGAATTGCGATGGGGTGCCAAATAGACTATATTGTTTAAAAAATTTCAGTCAATTTTGAGTTTGGATTATCTTTGAAATATGTATTATAGCCTGGTGTATTACCATACTAGTTATAATATTGTCTTGTGGGGTTCAGCAAAATTTTTTATAAATCTTAAAAGGGTAATTAGATTGATATATAATTTGCAATATGAAGAATCTTGTAAAACAACTTTTATTAAAAGATTTATGATATTAAATTTTTATATATATATATATATATATATATATATATATATATATATATATATATATATATATATATATATATATATAATATATATATATATATATATATATATATATATATATATATATATATATATATATATATATATATATATATATATATATATATATATATATATATATATATATATATATATATATATATATATACAATTCATATCATAGGTGATCTCGGAAACCATAAGGGATACGAAGTCGGTCAAATTATGGCAAAGTTGTGTATTAGCGTAACTAACCCGAACTAACCATGTTCACTTTAGAAAGTTGCAAAATTCCGAGTACTTCCGGAGATATCCGGAAAAAACCGAAATTTGCTGATTTCGTTTTTATTTTTTTCTGACGTTATTTAAAGAGATATGGAAAAACATAAAACCCTTTTTCATGGCCACTTCTTAAGCTCTACAAAACAGCGTTGAGAGATTTTCCATACGACGTTTTGTTTTTGCTAAACCATCATCAACTTTATTTTTTTAAATATGGACCTGTGTTTTTAATTAATTTTTTTAAACCCCATATTATCCCAATTCCAAAAATATATAACACCTAATATTTATTGACAAATATGGAACGCCCCTATAAGAAATGATGTGCGTTCCTTGCCTAACACATTGTCTCTTATGGAAAATATATTTATTTAACCGAAAAATATTAAGTGTTATACATCATTGTTATTGGGATTATAACTGCTTCTAAAAAATGCAATAAACAATTAAGTGCCGTATTTAAAAAAATAAAGTTGGTGCTGGTTTAACGAAACGAAACGTCGTACGGAAAATCTCTCAACGTTTTGTAAGCAAAAGGCCATAATAAAGTGTCTTTGTTTTTCATATCTCTTAAATAACGTCAGAAAAATAAACGAAATCGGCAAATTTCGTTTTTCGATATCTCGGAAGTACTCGAATTTGCAACTTTAAAAGTGAACATGGTTAGTTACGCAAATACACAACTTTGCCTAATTTACCCGACTTCGTATCTCTTAGGTTTCGAGATCCCCATGCATCACTCGAATCTGTGCACCATTATATATATATATATATATATATATATATATATATATATATATATATATATATATATATATATATATATATATATATATATATATATATATATATATATATATATATATATATATATATATATATATATATATATATATATATATATAAAATATATATTTAATAATAACATATATCATATACATGAACGGTACTAGAAATAAAGACAACTTTATTGTTAAACACAGGACAAAAATATTTAAATCCGCTCCCTCATACACAGGAGTTAAACTATTTAATCATCTACCACTTCAAATCAAAGAACTTAGTTACTGTGTGTTTAAACAAAAATAAAAAACTATTTGGCGAAAAAAAGCTATTATTCAGTAGGTGAATTTTTAGATGATGAACACGTGGATTGGACATAACAGTCCTTATCATTTTGTTGTTAGCGTATGGGTGTGCTCAATTAGGTATACTGAAAAAAAAGGCATTTCCAATTTCCAATTTATTTTTCATTCCCTTTTAAATAGAAGAAGAGATCCCAGCACACACACAGGGCCAAGTTCCTATTCAAGAATATCTGCCTCTTAAAGAGCGGAGTTCTAAAATAGCAACAAGTTCTGTTCACAATTTTTACCATTTTATTATTTTATTATTATAATTTTTTTGTTTTGACTTTGGAAGTTTCTTTCTAATCTATTTGTAATAATAAATAAACTGTTAGTATTAATGAAAAAAATGTATATATTATTTTTAAATTCATTAGGTGAATCAAATGATATAGACATGTCATTATATTTCTCTTCTTTTAAAAGTTATGGCAGGAAAATGGAATGTTGCAACATTGTATTCTGAGATAATAAGGAAACTAGAGAAAATTACCAAGCAGACCAAGGCAATGAGGTAAGGGATTCAATGAAGCGGAGTAAACAGATTGGAAAACGTTGTTGGAATCAGGAATCGACGATGGAACAGGCTGTGCAAGCGCAAGATGAGTTTTAAAAGGATGCGTTCGAAAATTAGGACAGATATGAAGTTATACATACAGTGCAAGTTCTTAACTTGAAATAAATTTAATAAATCAAAAATAAGTAATTTTTAGAAAATGCTACCCGTCGATAGGTATTTTTAGTCGCGCTATTTTTTTGCATCAAATAGAATTGTTTTAGTTTGTTTTCAAATTTAGTAAATGACAAGTATCGATGAATTTTTTTTATCACGAAAAACAACCCCTATTTTAAAAATTCTTTATGACACACCCACTATCTTTAAAAATCTCACTCGATAATGTAATAGCTATTTTAGCAATCAGTTGGAAAAAGCACTATTTTTCGTAACGAGCAGATTTGTGAGTTATAAAAAGTAGTGTTTTTCAACGCATTTTTTAATTCAATTTTAAAACATAAAAAACTCTTTAAAATTTATTGACATTGTCAATACTTTTTATCACCCAGTTGCGAAAAATTTTACTTTTCGTAACTAGTTTTACTTTTGCTATGAAAGTAAGATATTTTACAACGTCAATAAGTTTTGAAAAGTGTCACTATAAATGTCAAAATTAGAAAATATATTATCTCCAATCCTTAACTTCTTAAACAGGTCTCTAAGCTTGATTAATATCAGTATTTAAAAATTGTATTTTTTATATTTTTACTAGCTTAAAAATCGTGTACCCCTGTAGCCTATTTTCAAATATTAAAAGTCATAAATTTACAAAGAATGTGTGTGTCACATCCTCGTAAGTAAGTTTAATTTATAAAACTTCCAAAAATAATCTTGTAACAATATGTTTTTTTTTCTACATTCTCGAACGCGTTATAAAAATCGGAGATAAAGCAAAAATCCGTGATTCCAATAGGCGATCGGGTCGAGGCTCGACTTTGCCAACCTTTCTGTCCCCTCGGCCTTTGCCCATCCAGTGCATCTGATACGAACTGACCACGTGTGCATCTCTGCCAATAAGATATTATTCCAGTGGCGTACACAACATCAACAATTAAAAATTAAAACTTGATATACGGAGTTCACTTGCGACAATCGTAGACAAAATTATTGGCTTATAGTAAATAAGATCAAATAAACTTTACCAGAAGTTAGAGGTTCTCAATGCTTAAAAATATTATTTTTGTAGGAGACTGTACCATCAAAATATCTGTCCTTATTAGTAATATTTAACATGTATACATTTTTGGATTCACTAGTCCTAAATACTTTCTACAAGGGCAATTACTTAAAATAGAAATAAAATTGTCAATATCTGAATAACAAACAGACCTAGAAAACTTTAAAAATCAATATATTTTTAACAAAACGGTCAAAATTAAGTTTTTTTTTTTAAAGTAAAAATAATTTTGAAAAATTGTTACAGTAATTGTAACATCATGCAAAGCAATTATATTTTAGTACTGAAAATGTTAATTAATCAGGAATGACGATGGACAGGCTGTGCAAGCGCAAGATGATTTTAAAGGATGCGTTCGAAAATTAGGACAGATATGAAGTTATACATACAGTGCAAGTTCTTAACTTGAAATAAATTTAATAAATCAAAAACAAGTAATTTTTTAGAAAATGCTACCCGTCGATAGGTATTTTTAGTCGCGCTATTTTTTGCATAAAAGAATTTTTTTTTTAGTTTGTTCCAAATTTAAGTAATGACAAGTATCGATGATTTTTTTTAAATCACAGCAACTAACCCCCTATTTTAAAAATTCTTTATGACACACCCACTATCTTTAAAAATCTCACTCGATAATGTAATAGCTATTTTAGCAATCAGTTGGAAAAAGCACTATTTTTCGTAACGAGCAGATTTGTGAGTTATAAAAAGAAGTGTTTTTCAACGCATTTTTTAATTCAATTTTAAAACATAAAAAACTCTTTAAAATTTATTGACATTGTCAATACTTTTTATCACCCAGTTGCGAAAAATTTTACTTTTCGTAACTAGTTTTACTTTTGCTATGAAAAGTAAGATATTTTACAACGTCAATAAGTTTTAAAAATGTCACTAAATAAATTAAATTGAATTATTACAACCTTAACTTCTTAACAGGTCTCTAAGCTTGATTAATATCAGTATTTGAAAATTGTATTTTTATATTTTTACTAGCTTAAAATCGTGTAACCCTGTAGCCTATTTTCAAATAATAAAAGCTTAATTTTACAAAATGTGTTGTCATATCCTCTTATGTAAGTTTTATTTCAAAACTTCCAAAAATAATTTTGTAACAATATGTTGTTTTTTCTACATTCTCGAACGCGTTATAAATCGGGATAAAGAAAATCCGGTTTCCAATAGCGATCAGGTCGAGCTCGACTTTGCCAACCTTTCGTCCCCTCGGCTTTGCCCATCCAGTGCATCTGATACGAACTGACCACGTGTCATCTCTGCCAATAAGATATTATTCCAGTGGCGTACACAATCAACAATTAAAAAATTAAAACTTGATATACGGTTCCTTCGACAATCGCAAATTATTGGCTTATAGTAAATAAGATCAAATAAACTTTACCAGAAGTTAGAGGTTCTCAATGCTTAAAAATATTATTTTTGTAGGAGACTGTACACATAACACATGAGGTCTGTCCGTTATTCCGTAATATTTTACACTATTATACCTTTTTGGATTCACCTAGTCCTAAAATACACTTTCTACAAGGGCAATTACTTAAAAAAGAAATAAAATAGTGTACACAATATCTTAATAACAAACAGACCTAGAAAACTTTTAAAAATCAATATATTTTTAACAAAACGGTCAAAAATTCAGTTTTTTAATTTTAAAGAGGTAAAAAATTTTAATTTTGAAAAAAAATTGTTACATTGTAATTGTAACACACTGTAAAAGCAATTCTATATTTTAGTACTGATGATTGTTTAAAAATATAAATAAATCGAAACGTCAACAAAAACCTTTTTTTATTTTTTAAATTATGACCAAAAAGCCAAGAAAAATCTACTAGTTAAATAATATTGATAATAATATCTTTGATCGATCTCCCTTACATTCTCTTTACTTATGTAAATCATTTTTATGATCTGAAGTCTTTCTTTTAGAAAATATTTTATTTTAATCAACATTTAAGCTTGGAATGTCGTGTTTGTTCTTTGGCAGTTCTGGTTAGTTTTATTTTGCAATTCAAATCGCAGTTTTCTCATATAAATTATTTGGCATCCTACATTATATTACTACCAATACTTACATAGAAAAAAAACCGTCGCCACCACTGCTTTATTGGTCCTACATGTCGTCCCATATTCCACGTATGTTCGGCAAAACTTTAATATTTATATTGAAGTTCTCGGTCATTCGACCGAAATCTGGCTGCCGTATTTTATTTCATTTCAATTACGAAACAGATTTGATATCACTGCATTTTTAGAATTCGATATTGTTGAAAAATAATTGCATACAATCTACATAAGATCTTTTTGTAGATTGTGACGGATAAAAAACTCTGTATAAAATTAAAATATAACAAACTAATTTTTTTTAATTAAGAAGCTTTCAATATAAATAAAACTGTGTTGTCTCCCATTTGCATATTATTTGCAAATAAAATAATTTGTTATTTCAATTTTTCTATGTATTTTCCATCAAAAAGTATGCAAAAAACTGTGTCCCATCAGCTTTTAATTCTTAATAGCTTTTTTGACTATCTTTAAGCATACTTTTTCTTACTAAAATTTAGAACAATTCCAAAGTATTAAGCCAACACTTTTTTTCCTGGGTGCAGCTTCTCTCTTCTTAACAAAAAATGAGTTACAAAAATGGCATGCTTCAAAAGTCACTTTTTTAACAGTATTATCAAGGGACGTACTTACTTCCCTTAGTTTCTTAATATTATACTTAATATTTGAAACTTCTTTTACAATTTACCCTCAACTCTACCGAATATATATGTTTACTTTCTTTATACAGGGTGACAATTTAAAACTTGAAAGAATTTTAGAACGAAAGAATGAATAATAAAAACCCTTAAACAGTTTCTATAAAACTAAGGGGGAACAAAAACAATATATTATCCCACCCTTATCAGCAACCCCTTGGATAGGTGAGATAGACCCTAGAATCTTAAATAGAAAGGGTCGAGTGATACATCATTTTAAAGCTCTTTGGAAAATGCTTTCCAATGATACCAGAAAGCTACATTTCAGAAAATTCTTCTTGTTTATCAAGGAAAACAATAATAAAACAAAATTTTGAAATTGTTTATTATTATTTAATTAAATGTTCAAAATGATTTCCGTTGTTTTGAAGACAATAATAAAGCCTATTTTCAAACTCTTCACGTACATTTACAAATGTTTCTCTGGATATAGCACGGCATTCCTGAAATATTCTATTCTGGAGTTGCTCTTAGTGACTCAGGTTGCGTTTTATAAACCACAGATTTTAGGTGACCCCAAAAAAGAAGTCAAGGGTGTTAGGTCCGGGATCTAGTGGCCATTCAACAGGACCTCTTCTTCCAATCCACTGGTTAGGATAATGATCATCCAACCATTGCCTAACGGGAACTACATAATGAGGAGGTGCTCCATCGTGTTGGAAATGTAGTAAGCGTTCTAATAAAGATAAATTTCCGTGTATGTCCCTCTGATTTTCTAATTCTCGCACTATTAGTGGTTCGATAGACCTTGTAGCATTTGCATACATGTCCCCATTTAAATTTCCTGGTATAAATATTGGGCCGATAATACCGTCTCCAATATACCAGCCCAAACATTAATTTTCTGGGGGTACTGGGTATGCCCTTCTCTAAATACATGTGGGTTCTCGTTATCCCAGTAACGACAGTTTTGCTTATTAACATGCCCAATAAAATAAAAGGTACACTCATCACTGAAGCAAATATTTTTAACTAGTTGAGGTTCTGCCATAATTCTATCTGTCATTATTTCACAAACTGGATTCTTCTGTCCGGGTCGTCGTCACTAAGTTCTTGCAGTATCTGCAGTTTATAGGGATAAAACTTGTGAAATTTAAGTACCTTTCTATTGATTCACGAATAATCCAGTTGCTACAGCCGCTTGACGAGTTGATAGCGTTGAATTCATTGCAAACTGACCCAGAATTTCAATTTGCGCTGCTTCGTTGACTAGTCTCGGTTGATTTCTCTTTTATTCACACAGAACCAGTTTCTTCAAATTGGCTACTAATTGGCGAACATACTCCGGGCTTACATTTTGGCCTGGATCCCTTTTGTTAAACGTTGAGCTGTCCTTAAGAAACATTTATCCTGGGAACCATAAATGAAAATAATGTCTACACGTTCAGCTGTACACCATTGTTAAAGATAAGAAGTGCCTTCTTTTCGTTTAAACTGAACCGAAAGTCAACTGTTTTTAAAATAATACTACTAGTACAAGTTACTTTTAAAGTAAATTTTGTGATAATAAAATGCAATTTATAAACAACCCGTTTTCGGCAAAATCATAGCAACTAAACCAATTCAAAATACCTGTGGCTTGACATGTTTGGAATTCTAAGACATGCCAGTATATCAGTAGTAATCATTTTGTATAATTTAATTAAATAATAATAAACAATTTCAAAATTTTGTTTTATTTATTGTTTTCCTTGATAAACAGAGAAGAATTTTTTGAAATGTAGCTTTCTATGGTATCATTGGAAAGCATTTTCCAAGAGCTTCAAAATGATGTATCACTCGACTCCCTTTTTTATTTAACATTCTAGGAGTCTATCTCACCCTGTCCAAGGGGTTGCTGATATGGGTGGATATGCTTGTTTTTGTTCCCCCTTAGTTTTGTAGAAACTGTTTTAAGGGGTTTTTGATTCATTTTTTCGTTCCTAAAATATCGCCATTTCAAGTTTTTAAATTGTGGTTACTTTGTCAGATTTCGTTCAATCTAAAGGTCCATTCTCCAGTCTCAACTGAAAAATGTCGCAATTGACAAATGTCGCGAATAACTCTCGACTGCCTGTTTTGTTTTAAATTCTTGAGGGTTTTGTGAAATTTTGTTGAATGGAAAAATTCGGCAACAGTAAAAATGTGGATAATTATACGGTAAAAAGCTCTTAAAAAAGCAAATATTAAACATAACCTATAAAATTTCAATAGTTTACCAGTGATTTTGTGAATTTGTATTGCTTTAAAAAAAAATTCTTGGCGTAGAAAAGTTATGAAAAAATAATAAAATATAATAAAATGTAATACTTTAAAAACAATAGTATTATTAAATATAGAAGATTTTTTTTATGTATAATGACAATGTAATGTATAATTCCCTAAAAAACTTAATTTTATTGGTATACAAACATTTTGAACTTTATTATTTCTAATCTGTATTACTCGATGTACAAAAAAAAACACTAGTTCACAGCTACTTTTATCATTTTTAATATATGCGGGCAAACTGTTTCTGCCAAACCTTTAAAAAACGCATTCTTTTTAAAAAAAAAAGTTTAATTTGATTTTACAAATGTTTAAACTTTAAAATTTTAATAAATTTTGGAAGAAGCAAATACGGGGTGACGTTCTCGATAGCATATTTGAGTAAACCGATATCTGGCGGGCAGCATAAACCTTTTTTGATCAAGCTTTGCAATGGCGGCAAGATTCCTCATTTATCCGCTTTCTTTATTTTTTCTATGGGGTTTTTTAAAAATCTCGTGGAAGAAATTACAACATAACGCCTGCTATGCTTGAAATAGGCATAAAAAGCGCCCCAAAAAATTGGTTTACTCAATGTATCGGAATGGGTTACGCCCCTCTGTTTTCCCAAAGTTATGAAACCCCAAATTTTAGGTATTTCCCAAACATAAAAAAACCCCAAAATTAAAACTTTCAATTTAAAACGTTTTTTTAAATTTTTTAAAAAAGGGGTTATGCTGCCCCCTAAATTGTTGATTTGGGGAAAAACACAAATTAATAAAAAAAAACTTTTTTCAATATTTACCATTTTTTTTAAAATTTTGAACAAATAATTTAAAAAAAAAGGTAGGTTACAAATTACTAAACGCATTTCCCCTTAAAGGGGATTCAAAAACATTTTCCCCCTAAAAGGACATTCCGTGTTAAATAAACGTAGCTCTAAAACAGCTCTATTTTTGAGATCCGGAAAAGTAAAAAAATTAAAAAGGGGGGAAAAATTTTTGGGTTTTAAAAAATTTTAAAAAATTTAATAAAAAATAAAGTTGCTTTTAAATGGAGCTGAGATTTTTGTAATCTCTTTGGGGGTTTTAAAAAAATTTTTTAAAATTCCCCTTTTCATTTTTTAAAAAAAAACCCCCCAAAATTTCCCCCTTTTTCTTATTTTTGCAAATACCAAAATGTAGATGAGCATTTTTTACCCCAAAACAAGTTTCTCTCGGTTTTTGGGGGTTTTTTCCCCAACCGCTGGTCAATTTAACACCCAACAAATGGCGAGAATTGCCCCCCGACTTTTAAACCCGGGGCCTTAAATATCAAACATTTTTAAACAACCCCATCAGGCAAATGGCCTAATAACCATTTTTCCGGGAATTTTCCGGGGCGATGGCCACGTGGCTTTTTTTGGTTAAAGGATTGATTCCTTGCCGGGTTTTTTGTATTTTTTGTTTAAGTTTTTTTGGTGGATTGTTTAGATTTTTTTACCCCTTTAATTTTTTTGGGAATGTAATTTAAAGAGAATATAGAAAGGTCTTTTAAAGGGGTTTTTTTAATTATATTTTATCTCGTATTTTTTTTATTTTAATTTTTTTAAGGTTTTAAATCATAAAAAGGGTTTTTTTTAAAAAATTAAAAATTCAAAAACGGTTCAAAAAAATTTTTTCCAATTAAAAAAAAGTTATTTAAAATTCAAGATGCAAAGTTTACTTTTGGGTGAGGGGGTTTTTTTAAAAGGGGGGAAAGGGAGGCAATTTAAAACCCCGAACACTTAAAAGGCCTTTCGCATGGGGAATGTATTATATTTTTCTTGCTGTTCTATGTACCCATAATTTAAAATCATTAACATCGTTTTAAAGAAATATCAGAGATTTTGAAATTTGTTAATTTTTCATTGTCATCAGCACTTGTCGATTTTAATTTTGTTAATTTAGTATAACCATTCCCCTTTTTAAAAAAATTAAATGAATATGAAAATGGCATCCAAAAAAGGAGCTGTTGCGTGTGCCTCATTCCGCCAAAAACTGGGGGTACCATGAAACATATAAATCGTTTTCTGAATGGTTCACAAAAAATTGGGGGGATTGAAGAAGATGTTTTTTTAAAAAAAGTTTTTACCCCAATTTCGTAAACCCCAAAAAAAAAAAAATCAAGATATTTGGAGTTTAAGAAACTAGTTGCTTTTATTAAAAGGAAAACGGGGGTTTTGAGGAAAAAAAATAAAAAAATTTTTAAAAAAAAAGAAATAAAAGCCAACGCGCCTGATCAAAGTTACTTTAAAAAAGCCATTAGGGGGTGGCTGGGGCATCCGGAAAAAATAAAGAATGAAGCTAAGTGAGAAAATTTTTTTTTTATTTTGGCATAAAAAAAATAGGGGAGTCAAAAATAAAGTTAAAAAAAATTTGAGAACCCCAAAGAGAAGGCTCTTCCTTATGTCAGTTTTTAAAGGGAAAATTTGAGCCAAAAGGGAAAGCTTGATGAGCTTTTTTTTTCTTTTGAAAAAGGTAAATGTGTTAATCAAGAATTAAAGACACTATTTAAATGTACCAAAGAAATTGCGAAGTTTTTAAGCTTGAAGACATCAGTAGATACACTGGCCATTTTTTTTAGAAGAACGCAACTACGTTCCTTGCCAAAGTTGGACAAAAAAAGGGTTTGGGAAATCTTCTTCTGTTGCGGAGGATATTTGCTGAATCCTATAGTAATAAGGTGGAAATTTCAAAGAAGATTTTACACGAAATTTCCAAACCCAAAAAAAGGTTAAAAACGGGGGTAAAACCCCCCAAAAAATTTAAAACGTTAATTCAATTTTTTTTCCTCCAATTTTTTTCTAATTGCTCAAATTGAAATTACAAAAATTAATATCCTAGTTTTTTTAAAAAATTTTGTCATAAAATTTTTACTTTTTTTAAAAAAATCCTTTTTTCCCCAAGCATATTTTCTTTTTTTTTTTCTTATTTTTGTCCCGGCGTGAAAATATTATTTTAGCTAGCAACGCTTGAACCAGGTAACACGAAGGTTTTTTTTTTTCATTCGCGGTAGGACCACAAAGCTTTTTATAAGTAGTAGGAAAACGATTTTTTTTTTTGGAAAAAAATTTAAAATAAACTGTGCACAATTAACATGTTCCAAACCTCCTTCTTTAATATCTCGGGCACTATATTTAAAAACATTTTAAGAACTTAATATAAATCAAAATATTAAAATTAAAAAAAAAAAAATTAATTTTTTTACGTTTTGTTAAAAAAAAATTGATTTTTAAAAAACAAGTCTGTTTGTTATTAGGAAAATGTACAGTATTTTTTCTTTTTTTCGTAATCGTCTTTGAAAAGGGTATTTTGGCAAGTTTCAAAAATTAAAAAAGTTTAAAATATTACTGAATAAAAACAGACACAAAAATA
>JAHBCN010014620.1:0-22198 GCA_019359885.1 Listronotus oregonensis
AACTTCATAGGTTAATTTGTTATCTTCAAATTTTGACTCTAAACCATATACATTAACAGAAATATTATTTAAACCTTCAAATTTTGTAATATCACTTAATTTTACTGGATAATCCATACCTGTCATGTTTAACACTAATGAGAAATGGGGATATGAACCTAGCTGAGATGTTGCACCTGTAGGAGGATACAGGGCTGAGGTGATGGCCCACACTGAAACAGCATTCATCTTGATTTACGACATTGACCACTGCATGTTTTTGTTCTATACTTTTAGGCAACTTTACATATGAGGAACCGCCAAGAGGTGAATAATTGTTAATGTTAACCTCCAAGTACAAAATATTTTCCAAAGCCCACCCTGCAATCAAAAAGCAAACCATATAAATATATTTTGTATTTTTTAAATATTTTGGACAACAAAATAAAACAATAAATATAAAAATATATAATACACCCTGTTATTAAATTTACATACCTGAATCTTTTCCTGAAATTCCGTAGACTGAGTTTTCATCGTCTCTACGAATGAGTGGTAAACATCGTCAAGGTCGCTTCCTACAGTCACTATTTCGTTGCATGTATTAAAGGACTTATCACTGTATATTTCCTGAGATGGTAGAAAATAACGTGCAACAACAACCATATTTGATTTAACTGCATTTCTTAACCTTAACACCTCACTTATAACACCCAAAACTCGGTCTTTAATATTCACAAAAATTTTACAAATTTCATCAATTTGTTAGGTTATTTATTGACTATATCAAAAAAGGAGTAAAATGCACTTCAACGTTAAAAAGGTTTTATTATTTCAAATGTTCAGTTGACCTAAAATATTAAAAAACTGCGGAGGTCTACCATTTAAAGAAGTGTATTTTTTAAGATAAGGGTATTTTGCCCACTTTTTAGTTTTTTTAATTTTAACTCAAATATAAGGCACTTTTCGTAGATAGTCGTTAACATAAAAGTTGTTTAAATTAACTTTTCTATCGAAATATCACATTTTTAAAGCAAACATAAATTACAATAATATATTTAAAAAACGAAACAAAAAAAAAACGAAAAAACATTATTTTTTAAATTTTTACCTCATATTTTTTTCCACGTGAATTTAGGTATAGGTTGCTTTACGAAAAAACCGTTATCGTGTACTTAAAAATGAATTTGGTAAAAGTCTTCAGGATTTGTAATAATCAAGATATTAATTTTCAAGGTTGGCTTATATCATCTTTTTTTTAATTTTTACTGGTTTACAAGAATAATAATTAATTAAAAACTTACATCAAGTGTACCAAACGTGTTGTTTGATACTAGTCTGACGTATAGCTTGAGCTTTTATTAAACTAATACTTCCAAATTTCCAATCTCCAACATTTTTTACATGGCTACTTGAAATTAATTCTCACCTTTTTTTATCAGATGATAGCCTTAAATCTGGGACATTTATTTTTATGAAACTCACTTTTTATAATTACAATGTTTGATATATTTTTAAAAAAATCAAATTCTCTCACATACTAAATGCTAAATTTTTCCACCATGAGCGCTGCTGCATAATCCTGGGTTACGCAGGTTCTCTATTGGCGAATTACAAAGACATCTGGTTTCAACAGCATGGTGATCCACCTTACAATACAAGACAGTCATCGGATTGTCAGCAACCATGTATATTTGGTTACAGACGGATCGGAAATAATAGACCACTGAGATGGCCAGCCAAGCTCCAGATTTTAGTGTCATCGACACATTTCTATGGGGTACCCTAAAAAATATGATTTATGGTCGGGATGAATACAAATAATTTAAGAAACTTCTACTTAACATTATTAGAGAGTTTCGGAGATTACAAAGCAGGGAAATACATCGCGCAGTGCTTAACATCCAGAGAAGGGTATCCATATCTTTGCCATAGCTCGTGAAACCAACCAAACTCAAGATTTTGGTCCAATAATTTGGACAAAGTTTGATAAAGTTATCGTCTTTTGGGAATCATATTTTGATACATTTCCGATTATTTTACATTGTTTCTATCGTTTTTGTTATAAAGTTTTATTATATCTCGTTTTTCTAGGTAATTGTCAATAGTAAAGAATACTTTGACGTCATCGTTGGCTGCGCGAATAAACTGAGAGAGTGGTCTTTCCGTCTTTCTTTGCAGCAGGTTTCGATATTAAATGGCAGTGGCGGCGTGCGGTTCAGATGTTTAATTATGGAAATTGTTGCAATAATTACGTTTTTAATTTTTTTATTTAATTTTAATCAGTAAATATTGATGATGTATGATTATTCAAAATATAATTGTCTTTAAATATTTTTAGTAGATGATTTTTTCCAGCTTTGTCAATAAGATGGCTTACCATTTTCAGACAATAAAGCATTTTGAGTTTTAGTTTGTTTAACAAATGTGTATGCTTCTTTTAATTTAACTAAGATTCCGATTTGTCTCATTTTTATAAGAAATAAAATATTATCTTTCATACAAACAATAACTTCCAAACACTTACCTACTTCTTAAAGATCGTTTCCAGTATTTTCTAAATTTTTCGCTAATTTAAAAAAACTGTTTTTTAGTGTAATTTAACAAATTGTGTTGTGATAAATGTGATTTGAGTAAATTACTAGCAGCTCTACCTATTCGCTCCCCTGTCCCGCAAGATTGTGAACTAAAAAAATAAGAAAAATATAGGATATTTTTCATCTGCGTAGGTAGGGTTTTATTTCGGGTAAGTACTAGAATGTGTCTATACAAATTATTTTT
The DNA here is from genome assembly GCA_019359885.1 of Listronotus oregonensis. Taxonomy (NCBI): domain Eukaryota; kingdom Metazoa; phylum Arthropoda; class Insecta; order Coleoptera; family Curculionidae; genus Listronotus; species Listronotus oregonensis. The sequence goes on from JAHBCN010014620.1 coordinate 2,761, forward strand.
AAAAAATCGCTAAAATAGCAGAAAACCGTTTTGTAAACAATTTTCCAAAAATCTACTTTAAAATATACTTCTAAATAAAATTAAATTGAAGAAGGCGCATCGGAACAGAAACTCACCAAACAGTCACAACAATAAAATTAATAAATCACACTAACATACATAAAAGTTCAAAGATAAACACACAATAATTTTAGTTTCGTAATATTCACATCAATATAAACGCTACCGATGCCGATGCCCGATAGTACACACTGCACTGACCCACGTGTTGCTGCCTCCGTGAATATCGGTTTGTGCGCATTTGACGTCATTGTACTCTTTACTATTGGCGAAGACTCTACACGAAAAGAATATTTTTAGCAACATTATAGGTCTGTTTGTTATCAAGTTTAGAGTAGGACAGAGTAGGTGTTTTAGGACTAAAAAGTGGAACTAAGTGTAAATAAGTTCCGATTTGTTTTTTAATTAATTTAAAAAGAATTGGAACTCCGATTTAACCAAATTTGGTATACGGGAGTTTTTGGGCTCTAATCACGAATCTGAAAACCTTTTTGGTGAAAACGTTTCGTTTTCGAGATATTCATCATCAAAGTTAAAAATAAACTAACATTATTTACACTATTCCTCCTACTTTTTGCACAAAATTTTCTTGATTTTTACACTAAATTGGCACACAATATTTCACAAACACTTTTTTTTTAAAAACTTGTTTTTATATTTATTTTACATATTTTTTCATTTAATTGCAAACCTCCACTTTCACACCCTGCAACGTGTCAGCAACCATAATGTATACACTAGGTTTTTTGTAAACAAATATGGTTTGCTGCCTTTGAACTTGAAAGTTCGCAATTTAATGGAAAAAAGGTGTAAAATAAACCTAAAAAAGTTTATAAAGATGTTTATAAAATATTGTGTGCCATTTTAAAATGTAAAAAATCAAGAATTTTATTACAAAAAGAATGGAAATATAGTGTAAATGAGGGTTAGTTTGATTTTCAAATTTGATGATGGTTTATCTCGAAAACAAACTTTCAAAATTTTTTTCGGATTGGGTGAGCCTAAAAAAACCTGTATGCCAAATTTGGTAAAAATCAGGTTGCATAGACATTACCTTTGATTTTTATACCAAACGCGTTTTAGACTTATTTTAGAAATTAAATGGCTTTATGGTTATGGTTATAAACAAATAAACCCAACGGCAGTGATGATCGCGTTGTTAAATTGCAATGGACTTAGCAATTGTTAAAGTTAACAACGGTTTAGAATGTTTAACAAAATGTCATATGACAACGACGTTTTGTTAAACATTCTAACTTATGTAAACTTTTACCAATTGCTAAGTCCATTGCTAAATTTAACAACGCGATCATCACTGGCCATGTTGATCCCTAACTACACTATTTCGGGGATTAGCGTATTTAAGTAAAAACTAGTTTACACCAGAATTCATACCAAACACCTAGTCCTAAATTACACTGACGATAACAAACGGTTTATTGACAAAAAATGTAAAATAGAATACTCTATTTATGGATAATAAACAGACCTTATAATACAATAAAACAAATGACGTATAAATGTGATATATTAAAAAATCGAAGCCTACTATATATGGTATAAAATATTTTTCTTTAATACGTTGGAATTTTGGAGCTACAAGGGCAACTTGATATACGTCATTTAAAAGGCAATAAAAGTGGCTATTTAAAAATGCAAAAATATAAAATGTAGCCGATAAAAAAAATTAAGTCGATGTTGGTTTAAGAAAAACGAAATGTCCCAAGCGATTTTTGATTTTTTTAGAGATGAAGCTTAAAAAGTTCCGATAAGAATATATGTTTAGATTTTTTCCACCTTTTAAAATAAACTTGTAAAAAACTAAAAACCAAAATCTCAAGTTTTTGTTTTTTCATATTTCCCAAAGTACAAAAAGTTAACTTCAATTTTTCAACGTGTAACATTGGGCTTCCCAATCCAACTTTGCCCCAATTTAAACTTGCTTGCTTGGGTGAAAATCGGGGTTGTTATACCCCCGGATGGCTTTTTTCAGGCTTTGCCAGCTCCCCTCACCCTCCAAAGCTTAGCAAAAGGTGGGGCAACCCATCCACATTGGTTACACTCCCGTTAAATCGGGTTAAGATAGGGGCTATAGTTTGTCCAAGCTAACATTTTTAGGTTGGCAATGCGAATATCCCTACATATTAGTAAATTTTGTTTTCAGATTTAAGTTGGCTAATATAAAAATTTTAGTCAGGGGGCCCTACTGAGGGGAAAAGAGTTTCAAAATTTTAATATCTTAAAAAAAATTTTTATTAGATTACAATAACTAAATTTATCAGTATTTTTTTCTTGCTGTTTATATATTTGCATAAATTGTGAAAGCTTGATGTTTGGCCATAATATTTTATTAAAAATTATCATTTTCGCCTATCTAGTGCAGATTAATAGTTATTTAGAAATAGTTTACACTATTTTACACTTTTTGTACACACTAAGTCCTTAAATACACCTTCAATTAGAGCGCTTAGGTACGTAAAAAAAATGTAAAATAGTGTACACTATTTCTGAATATCAAACAGACCTGTTATGTTTTATTATATTTGCAGGCAAACTCTTTACAGTTGAATTAGAATATCCTGATAAAATATCTCTCTATAAGGGATGGTTCGATATCCCTTATTATGCAAATTTACAATTTTTTTAAAATCCCAAAGATAAGTCGATTTATTTCATCTGATATAACCATTAGCTGCTTCCTATATTTAAAATTTTAAAATAAATAAAACAAACAGTAATAATATTTATTATTAAGGTATCATTAACACAATAAGATGCTTATAATATAAATTTTTCAAAAACGTTGAAAGGTTGTGTTAAGACTTTAGAAGTGGCAGTATCCACCAGGGGGTTTTTTTGAAAAAAAAAAAAACGTATGTAATGAGGAAAGAAAAATGTATCAATCTGCACGCAGCAGATACTAGTCTGGACACTTTTAAGATAAAGAGCAGCAAATGGTAGGTTTGGCGTTTTAGCAGCTGGACTGTAAATGGATGCTTGTTAGTTCAAGCATTTTGGCAACTACTGTGGCCATTGATGTAATGTGTTTAAATGAAAATAGTCATTTAATATTTAGTTTTTATTAAAAGCAGTAAGGTTGTTTAAAAAGAAAAGCTAAGAAGAAGATAACTTTAAATGATTTTTATTACCATTTTCCTTATTAATATACGAATAATGTGGGTCCCATAAAAAAGGGAATGTCTTATTATTTTTTAAAAATATACCATTTCAATAGCATTGAATTCACAATGATATGGATGCAAGCGCAGCACTTAAACCACCCTCCTGAATAAGAGCATCGACAAAATAAGATTTGGGAGACTTTCGTACCTGAATCAAGCACCACAAAATCTATTTTGTCGCCGATTTTGCAAAAGGAATATTTTGGTTTTTAACCATTGAAATTTTTTTCTTCCCCCCACTATATGGGCCCTTTTCTAACAACCCACTATGGTAGCTGGCATTACCTAAAATGACTAATGAAGGTCTTTTTAAATTAGGTAGTAGATCATCTCTAACCCACTTCTCAAAATTTTTAGCTTTCATCTCGCCATGGTAATCTCCTGTTTTTGTTTTAGATTTAAAACTTCTACTGGCACCATCAACAAATCCTTTTTCTGAACCAGCATGTAGAATAATGTATCTAAGGAAAATATAAGTATTTCATTAGTTTTTTAATTAAATATTCTTTAATGTTTCATAAGAATGCAGCAAGTGTGTTCTGTAGTTTAATGTTGTCTAAGAGCTACAGGTTTAATCATATGTCCTATGTATAAAAGAGACCCTAACTGAGGTATCTACCAAATCTGTCATATATGTATATTTTTCTCAGGATACCCCTTATGTTTAAAGTCTAAGTGTTCACATACTACGAGTGTCTAGAGTGAAATCAGATGTAAATTACTGATAAGATTTCGTAGTCTCGAAACTCTAGAGATGAAGGTGCGGAAAAAGTGGGAAATGTGAAGTGGACAATAAAGGGATGCATCTGAGTAGACTTTTAATTTGCTCTAATTGGGATATACAAAAGAAGGAATTATGACAGCTAATGCTTCGGAGCAGAAGCTGTAAAAATATTCCTAAAAGAGAAACAGGTCTTCTACAGCTTATGGGTGTGCTAGAGGAAGCTTTTTTGTAAAACTGTGATAATTTATAAGGCAAAACAAAATTTTATTAGAGGATTGTAAAAGTGCTTTACCTTGTGATTAAAAAAAAATGGGCCCTTCAATTTTTCCTTAAGTGTAGGAAAGTACATTTTTTTCTAGCGTATAATTAGTCATTAGAATGTTTTACCTTTCCACTAAAATATACATAGTCATCCTGCCAAGACCTGCGGAAAGAGCTTTTCGAGAAGATCCAGGTTTCATCGAGAAACACCCAAAGATTTTTATTTTCTCCTAAATCTTCATTTTCCATAAAACCTTTTGAAAATTTCCTTCTCATGCGTTGCACATTTGGTTTTTCCATTAAGCCTAAGTTAGGTAGAGATCGAACGCTGTAAGAACAACACCGATACGTCACGGTCTCATATGGCAAACCCGTATAAAACCGTGACGTATCGGTGTTATTCTAACAGCGTTCGATCTCTACTTATAAATTTCATATTTTGCTTCTTATATTGTCAGCAAGTGCCACTAGGCGATCCTAAAAAATACATTCATAAATATATTTAAATCTTAAAATATTTGGCACATCTGAGGATGTATTTTTAGATTATGATACTCTTAAAACGAGTTATTTTACCTTTTTTAAGATCACTATTCTGATAGCATCATTTTTCAAAAAATATTTATTAGGTTATATTTTCTTACCTCCGACTCATCACAGCTCTGAAGTGGGTTTCGAAGCTTTTCCAAACTGGAAATACAGTAATCATTGTGATTTATACACTAAAAAATATCTATTCTAGTGGTTTTTTTTAAAACCAATAAAAATAAAAACTTAGTCCAAAATAAAATAAATTATTAAATATAAAAAAATGTCAAATAGTCCACACAAAAAAAAATAAAAACACTGCAGAGTAATCTCTAATCTCATTAATTACTTTAAAACACGAAATAACACACCCAAACACAAAAAAAATTTGGTAATTGTCTAGAAAGTGGCCGCAACTCGATTTTGACCAAATTTGGAATACGGAGGGTTTTGGGGCGCTGATCACGAATCTGAAAACCTTTTTTGGCGGAAACGTTTCGTTTTCAAGATATCCATCATCAAACTTAAAAATCAAACTAACCTCATTTACACTATTCCTCCTTCTTTTTGTACAGAATTCTTGATTTTTACACTAAACTGAAACACAATAGTTGATAAACACCTTTTAAAAACTTGTTTTTATATTTATTTTATACCTATTTTTAATTTAATTGTAAAAATTCATTTTCAAACGCCGCAACCAGGTATACAATAGGGAATCATGGCCGCCCCGTTTGAAAGTGACTACTTGGCAATCTAATGAAGAAAAAGGTGTAAAATGAACATAAAAAAAGTTTCTAAAAGTGTTTATAAAATATTGTGTGCAACTTTAGTGTAAAAATCAAATTCTGTACAAGAAGGGAATATAGGGTAAATGAGGTTAGTTGTTTCACTTTGATGATGGATACTCGAAAACAACGTTTCCGCCAAATATTTTTCAGATTCGTGATCAGTGCCCCAAAAACCCCGTACTAAATTTAGTTAAAATCGGGTTGCAACCACTTCTAGACAATTACCAAAAATTTAATACAAAAATTGAAACGCCGTTAATCCATTACTGGGTGATTTACGCCAATCAGCTGATTTTGACGTTGAGTCTAGTAATTTTGTTTTTGAACATCTAAGCCAACACAAAAATGTTAGCTTGGACAAACTATAGACATATTTTTTTGGAACTCCGATGTAGTCCGGCTCGAAACCGTATCGAAGCTCCGACTACTTCAAAATAAGAAAGCTCTTCAAAACGCACATTCAGTTGTCAAGAAATGCAGCAACAAAATTCAGATATAACCGGTTTCTTTCAGATCCTTTTTGTCCTCACGAGCCTGTGCTCCATACCGCCATATGGTCAACGTCACCACGTGTGATTTCAAAAAAATGTTATAGGAATCACTCCAGACTTCAAAACTACACTTTCACTACACTCCGAATGGCAGGGTGAGTTTTTCCCTGATCTCCGACGGAAATACAGTAGATACAGTTCCTTCAACCGCCTACCCGGAAAAAACTATGTAGTTTTTTTATCGACCGCACTTCATTCGGAGGTCAAACGAAACTGCATTTTAAACTTCCTCGTATCTCTCACCGTTTTCGAGATTCCAATGGTAAGAGTCAAATTGGAAATACTCTGTATTCTATTTGCGCAGTGCTGCTCTTTGATCAACAACAGGAACCACGTATATCAGCTGCTCCCAAGATTTGGTGATTTTAGTGTGAAGACCCTGTATATCCAAGGAAGATTGGCTGCTGCATTTTTTAAATGTTCACACTGTGTTTTCTCATTTTAAAACATTTCGTGAGTGTCCGTTCAAATCCAAAACATGTAAAAAAATTAAAATATTTCTAGGCAAAATAGTGCAGCAAATCAGTTTTTGTGTCTCCTGTAAAATTTCTAGTATATTTTGTGCCATACGAGGTTTTTATACTAACCCATCGATATAAAATCAGGCACGGTTAGGCTGTTTCTAGCAGCTACATGCTCGAAGCTTAAAATACTTCGAAGACGAATAAAATCGATAATAACCATATGGCCATCTGTGACTAAAACAAGGAATTAAAGTAAGCGAATGCCCACTTTGCATAGAGATGGCTCTGCGTTTCCACATTGTTACATTTTTCTTTTCTAACCTTGTCCAGCGTTGCCAGAGCTGGTACAATTTTATCAATGTGGTACATTTTCACACTTCTTGTACAAAAATACAATTTTACTCTTTTTGGTACATTTTTTGGTCAATTACATTTTCAGATGATAAAATAACTAATAATACTTACCCATCATATTTTTTGTAATAACAGGAATTATAATTTACTTAAATAAATTAAAAAAAAAACAGTAAATCATTATCATTTTTGCTTCCAATGGAAAACAGAAATGTTCCTTATTTATAAACCAATTGTTTATCAATAAGAAACTATAAAAAGGTTTTGTTTTTTTTTTTAAGTTTTTTTAAAAAAATTAGCAATAATTTTCTGCTTTAAATATTTTTATGTTTTGTTTTTATTAAAATATATTTTGATTTTGGAAAAATTAAAATATGTTTTGATTTTGTAAAAAAATAAAATGCTTGTAAAGTTTATAAATAGTTGGTTTTTATTTTTCAATACAAAATACTGAATTTTGGTACATTTTTAAATAATATTTGGTACATTTTAAAAATGACTCTGGCAACATTGACCTTGTCTTGTTTCGTGTCTTTTTTCTTTCATTCTATTCATTCTATTTTAAAAAAAAAGTATTTTTGGGAGAATGAAAACAAATCCGGCGTTTTGAAGGTCATATTTCATATAAACTATTGATTAAGCTGAAATTCCTAGAACGTCATTCTTAGCCCGAAATACACTTTATGAAGAGAAAAGTTCAGTTGTCTGCTCAGATATTGCATTGCTTAGACTATCGACAATTTTTAATTTAGGTAAGTATTTTTAAGAAGTAACATTCTGTTTATGTATTTAATCAGTTACCGGCTAACATACTTTTAGTTGTAATTTAAGTATTAACGCCCAGGTTCTAATTAATATTTATTATTAATGTTTTCTACCAATTAGGTTTTAAAAAAACAGGTATAATGTTTCGAGAAAATGAGCTTTTTACCATGTACATAGGTACCTACTTTAATAAATAATTAAAACTATGAAAGAAGCTTTGTGTTTTCTATCTAAAAATATGTACGTAATGTTTATAATTATTGTAACTGGTGCTGCTTATAAATTTATTATTTAACCTGATCCAGCCATAATTTTTTGTGGATCTACTAACTACAGTTGGTAAATTTTACTTTACGGATACCACGCCGATTTTCATGAATTTTTGCATACGGGGGTTTGTGGGGGCGCTGATCACGAATCTAAAATTAGTTTTTTCCGGCAACCTCTGATTTTTGAGTTGAGGCCTCCAAGTGGACTAACCTCAAAATGAACATTTTTCCAAAATTCCTCCTTCTTGAAACTGATTACCACCAAAATGGAACATACACTGATTGGGCATTATATATTAAACGAATACACTAAAATTTACAAAAGTTTATTGCTTATTTTTAGTAAAAAACACCTAAAATAAATCCAGTTTTTTATATCTTGACAACTTAATTATAATCAGGCAACCAGTTATACATCACATATCTTCTTATAAGGTACAGAAAAGTGGATTTATTTAAGATAATTTTTACTTAAAATAGACAATAAATTATTGTAAATTTCAGTGTATTTGTTTAATATATAAGTGCCTCATTAGTGTATGTTCCCATTTGTTGGTAATCAGTTTCAAGAAGGGAGAATATTGAGGTTAGTTCACTTGGAGGCCTTATAACTCAAAAACCAGAGGTTGCCGGAAAACTAATTTTAGATTCGTGATCACCCCAAAACCCCGTATGCAAAAAATTTATGAAATCGGCGTGTTCGTAAAGAAAAATTTTACCCAGTTAGCTAATCAGTCATTGTCTCGAAAGTTGTCCTCTCCGATTTTAACCAAATTTGGATACGGGGTTTGGGGCGCTGCACAATCTGAAAAGGCAACGTTTCGTTTACGAGATATTCATCATCAAAGTTAAAAATCAAACTAACCTAATTTTCACTATATTCCCTTCTTTTTTACAAATTCTTGATTGTTACACTAAAGTGGCACACAATATTTTATAACCCTTTTAAAACCTTGTATTTTTATTTATTTTACACCTTTTTTCCATTGAATTGCGAACTCTCAAGTTCAAAGGCAGCAGCGACATTTGTTTACAAAAAGCCTGGTGTATACATGGTTGCCTACACGTTGCGGCGTGTGAAAGTGGAGGTTTGCAATTAAATGGGAAAAAATGTAAAATTAATATAAAAACAAATTTCTAAAAGGTGTTTGTGAAATATTGTGTACCAGTTTGGTGTAAAAATCAAGAATTCTGTGCAAAAAGAAGGAGGAATATTGTAAATAAGGTTGTTTGATTTTCAACTTTGATGATGAATATCTCGAAACAAACGTTGCCGAAAAAAGAAAATTCGATTCGTAATCAGCGCCCCAAAAACCCCCGTATACAAATTTGGTCAAAAATCGGAGAGGAGGCACTTTCGAGACAATTACCGCTAATCAAATATGTAGTATATTATCTGTTTACTTTAAATACCTCCTATTTAAAAAAAAAAATAAATAAATATAGGAGTTTAATAACAAACAAATTAATATACACAAAAATATTTACCAATTTCATATTCCATTCCATTAACTAGTGTATTCTTTTAATTTTCTTTTAAAGTAGGTATAGTTTTCAGTCTCCTGAACATAATTTTAGATTTTGCAGATTATAGGTATTGGTGATGAACAGTAGATATGACCGGGTTTATCAAACTTAATAATCGTAATTTTATTTTTTAATATTAAAAGCTGAAGCTCTGATTGGGGTCGGTTTTAGATCTTCCAATCAGAGCCAAACTCATTTTGCTTGAAAGGCTAATTAGGATCGAAAATTGAAAACCATGACCCACCATATTTTATTACCTTTCAAAAACTTAGAGAGTATCCGCTCCAATGTCTATTGCTTTATATGCTTATTTTTACCCAGCAAAAATGTACTATATTTTATTACAAGTTAGTGTGAATTCTCAAATCATTGGTCTTATCTGGGTTATATATGGTTTCGTATGTAAAGGATAATTGTTTGTACTGATTTTTATAAAATAATTTTCTAAAAGACAATTTTATATTGATAAAGTACTGCTTATATGCAGAAGTATACATTTCAGGTAAGTAAATAATCATTTTGACCCCGGTTTTTTTATTTTACCTAAATTTCTGATAAATAAATTATTCTTAACAGTTTTAAAGTATCATAAAAAAAGTACCCAAAATTTGTTTTAAATAATAATTATTGATTTTATTGTGTTCTACATTCTCGATTAGCAAAATTTAGATTGTTAATATTTTCGCCAACACATTTAGGTTTAAAATTATATAAATATCTGTACAAAAAACAAAAGCTAAACAACTTTAGTTGATTGCCAATGTTAGCAGTGTCATAAAGATCATAAGTGTTTTATTGTCTTTTTTAAATTTTTTCTGAAGTAGGTTAGATTGAGGGGCTTCTAACTCATCATTTTTTGTACACATACTGTGCAGTATTTCAAGAAATAATGTGAAACATTGCAAGACACTGTGGAGCAATGTTAGACACTGCGACGCAATGTGAGACTTTGCAAAGTACTGCAGGACACTCCTCAGTGCCTTAAATATAATTTGTATACATATTGCAGACGGTAAGAGACTCCTCGGTCTACACACATTAGGTTGCAAGTTATTTTATTCCTCAATAAGCCACATATTTTATAGGATATAGGTATTAAAGAACTTTATGAAATAAGAGTTATTTACACATAATAATTTGCTTTTCTATAATGTGTTATTATTATCCTATCAAAAACACTTATGTAAAATAAGGGCCAGAGCTGGGATTCTGTAAAAATATAAGGAAAGAGAATGTCAAAATAGGGATCACATGTCCTTGTTGCTCTTAAAGGTAACTTATAAGTTTGTCACTGTTTTGAAAGAGATAGGGAAAAGGAATGTCACAAAATTTGCTTACAGAATCGGGCCTCAGGTTCCTATCCAAAAAGCTCAACCTCCTAAAGTACTGAAATCTAAAATTAGACCAAGCTCTGTCCACAATTTTGTTCTACTCTTTTTTGACTTGGCAAGTTTTTTCTGATTTATCTGTAACAACGTTTTTTTATTCAGTTAAAAACTAGCCAAGTAAAAAAAAGTGATGGATAAAACTTGGTCTAAGTTTATATCTCATGAATTTAAGAGCACGAACTTTTGAATAGGGTTTTAGTTGGAACTTTTTTCTTGTATCTGAGTTCAATGAATGGAAAAAATTCCAAGGGAACTCATGCCTATTTTTTTTGTTAGTAGACCTTGCTCCGTAGACAAGGCTGCCGGCGGGAGGGTCAGGAGGTTCCATTGACCCCCTCTGGGTTTTTAAAAATACTTAAAATAAAACAATTCCCATCAAAATTCTTTAATTTTACAATATCGCCTAGGAATTTAAATGAGTATGATTATTATTTAGTATTTAAAGTTGTGGTATATTTATTTGTGTTTTTAATTCAATTAATTCTAGACTAGCAAATTGCCTTAAAGTTTTTGACATATTTTTCTGGCGGCGGCCTGTCTGTAGATAGAACGCAACCTTTAGACTAAATAGGAAGAACGAATATTGCCGATTTTAATGTTCCTTAAAGCGCTCTTGGTTTGTCCATCAGGTAAAAGTTGCGATTTTTTTTGTTTAGTGAATAAAATCCTGCCTGCATTATAAATTCTAAGACCATTATGATTTCAGTAAGTCAGGTTTAATCAGGTTACAAAATTCTAAAATACCTCCAAAAGTACGATAATAATGCCCTGTTTCAGGACTTTCAGAATAAATATGTGCAGTTTTTAGAATTTTTTCTTTATTTGTGCCCTAAAACCCACTTACATACCAAATTTTATGTTTCTACTCCCTCTGAAAGTGCCCCATAATTTAAATGAGTCAATCGGTTGGTCAGTCAGTGCCTACAAAATGTCTATACACTTACATACCAAATTTTATGTTTCTACTCCCTCTGAAAGTGCCCCATAATTTAAATGAGTCAATCGGTTGGTCAGTCAGTACCTACAAAATGTCTATACAGGTTTTTATACCTATCTGGCATCGTTCTTTAAATACAAGTGACTTTTAATTTTTCTATGATTTTAAATACCATCCACAACAAAACACTAGCTTAATTTACAATTTACCCAGGTAGGCCATGAAAGGCTTTGCTTTTTTAATTGATCTGACAGTAGTTGTTGTTAGGTGTGGTTTGTTGTGGATGCTATTTAAAAAACATGGAAAAAATTGAAATTCGCTTGTATTTAAAGAACGGTGCAAATGGGTATAGAACATATATAGACATTTTGTAGGTAAATTATTATTCTATGCGTAAATAGGATAAAATACAATATGTTGTACTTAAAAAATAGTTTTAACCATTACTAAATTTCGGTAAAAATACAAATTTTTTGGGACACGCTGTAGGATATGTCGCTATTATAGCATGTAGATTTTTAAGTACATTCATTTTTTAACGCCAAAAAATTTCAAGTAACCAGCTCGGTTAGGCACGTAAATAATACTTAAACTTTTTTAACCTAGTGATGTTCGTTAAAAAATTAATTATTTTCTTAAAAACGGTAGGAGATAGGTATAGGTAGATGTTAACAAAAATTACTTAGAATTATGTGTAGAATCCGAATATGCAATACAATATAGGGTGTTCTATTTAAAATTAAAATGTTGCCACTGGTTTCAGGTAGACTTGACAATGCTGCACTTGCAAACCATTTTTAAAATGTAGATTCTCACCTATTATGACCATGTGCCAAATTTCAAAAAGTTTTTTTGGTTTTCCAGAACTTTTAATAGGACACTTAACGTGAATCACCCTGTATACAGGGTGTCCCAGAATATGTTTGCAATCAATGGGAATCTAATAGAAACCCTAAAATTATTATGACAAGTTCCCATAAACTTTTTCCTACGAGCCTTCCCTACGGAGATATAGGTACATAAAGGACGAACCTGAATTTTTTTTCAAATAACTTAAAATACTAGGCGTAATTTAATATTCTTTTAAATATGATGGTTACTAGATAAGTCTTCTTCAAATAAACCCATTAAACCATATTTGGCCTATTTGATTTGCCAGGGACGGACTAGCTCTGACACAATAATAATATATATATATATATATATATATATATATATATATATATATATATTTATAATTTTTTTCAAATAACTTAAAATACTAGGCGTAATTTAATATTCTTTTAAATATGATGGTTACTAGATAAGTCTTCTTCAAATAAAACATTAAACCATATTTGGCCTATTTGATTTTCAGGACGGACTAAACTCTGACACAAATAATAATAATAATATATATATATATATATATATATATATATATATATATATATATATATATATATATATATATATATATATATATATATATATATATATTATTGTGTCAAGCCCAGTCCGTTCAAATCAAATAGTCCTGTACCTGTACCTCCTAGGAAGGAGGCTCGTAGGAAAAAGTTTTTTGGGAACTTGTCATAATAATTTTGGGGTTTCTATTAGATTCCCAGTGATTGCAAACATATTCGGGGCACTGTATACCCGGGTGATTCACGTTAAGTGTCCAATTAGGTGAGAATCTACATTTTAAAAATGGTTTGGCAAGTGCAGCATTGTCCCAAAACTACCTGAAACCAGTGGCAACTTTTTAATTTTAAATAGAACACCCTATATTGTATTGCATATTCGGATTCTACACATAATTCTAAGTAATTTTTGTTAACATCTACCTAACCTATCTCCTACCGTTAAGAAAATAATTAATTTTTTTAACGAACATCACTTTTTTTAAAAAATATATATAATATATATATATATATATATATATATATATATATATATATATATATATATATATATATATATATATATATATATATATATATATATATATATATATATATATATATATATATATATATATATATATATATATATATATATATATATATATATATATATATATATATATATATATATATATATATATATATATATATATATATATATATATATATATATATATATATATATATATATATATATATATATATATATATATATATATATATATATATATATATATATATATATATATATATATATATATATATATATATATATATATATATATATAGTTTAAAATGCTTTCTTTTCTTTGCCTTTTTGGTATATTGTTTTATTATTTTGTATTCTTGGGTTTAAAGGCAGATAAAACAAAATTTTTAATAAAAAATAATTTTTAAAATTAACGTTTCGGCTCTCTAGTATGAGGCCTTCATCAGAATATCTGCAATGCAAAAAGAAAAACACAATAGAGCTGTGACTAATTACAAAAATTAATATAGTTACCTTATTAGTAGAGATTTCCATAAGTAGTCATTGTTAAAAAATTTAACATAAACACACATTTTCAAACGATCACTCAAACGATTTGTATAAAATATTACAAACATAGCGACACAAATTTAAAATTTCTTAATAAAAGGCATCAGCCGTTATGAGTATTATTTTTGTTTTTTTTTTTAATTTAAAATTAAGGAATTTATTTCTTTGTAACAATTCACGATAGCGACATCTATGGTATATTAACAAAATATATGTTAATCCACTGCATTAAAATTACGGAGATTTTTTAAAGTTTTTCTCATGGTAGAGTATCAATTTGATGGTATTGGTAACAGGTGGCAGCATTTAGAGATTTAAGTATATTTGTTGATTAAATTTTTTCTTAAATATGTTATTCTTATTATTATTTAAATTTAATAGTTACGTAATATGCTAGAAATCAACTGAGTAGATTGTAGTATAATTTGCTTAAATTTTTTGTATCAGTTTTTGCGTTTACTGTATTTTTTCGTTTTTGTATACATATCATTTCCTGAAATTCTCTTTTTTTGGGATTACTTTCAGTTTTCAGAATTTTTGTGTTATTGAAGTCAAATGAATGGTTTTGTTCTTGTGTGTGATTTGTGAGAGCTGTTTTGTTTTTTTGTCGTATTTGTGGGCATTAAGTCTGTTTTTCAGATACTGGCTAGTTTGCCCAATGTACACATTTTGGCAGTTTTTACAAGGGATCTCATAAATTATATTACTTTTTTATTTTTGTCAATTTTGTCTTTTAGATAACTGAAATTTTGTTTAAGAAGATTGTGCCCTTATGAGCCACTGTTATATTTTCTTTTTGAATATTTTTTGCAGGTTTTCAGATAATTTTGGTACGTATGGTAAAGAGAGATGTGTTGTTTTGGCACTATTTTTTTGAGGTTTTGGTGTACTATTATAAAATTGATGAATTCTTTTTTTAAAAATAGAGTGTATAAGATGTTCTGGATAATTATTTGATCTTAAGGCATTTTTGGCTTTTTCGATTGCCTTTCTTCTAAAATTAGGATCACTTAATTTTATTGCCCTATCGGCCAGACCTATGATAACTGATTTTTTTTGAGATAAGGGGTGTTGGGAATTAAAATTTAAATATCTTGCTGACCAGGTTTCTTTTGTGTACCATTCCGTTTCTATTTTTTTGTTTTTATTGTGTAACGTTAGATCAAGGAAGTTAATTTTGTTGTGTTTTTCTACTTCCATTGTAAACTGCAATTTATTGTGGTAACTGTTAAACGTTTTGAGGAGGTTATCTAACTTGTCTTGTGGAGCGGATGTTATGCAGTCGTCAACATACCGGAAGAAAAATGGTAGGTGAAAGTCTAGTTTTGTATTTATGATTGTTTCCTCAAGATCTTCAAGGACTAGCTGTGCTACTACACTTGAGATAGAGGACCCCATAGCACATCCGTCGATTTGTTTGTAATACTTGCCGTTATATAAGAAATAGGTCGAATTTAATGTTTTTTCGACAGCTTCTAAGAAGTCTTCTAGGGGAATATCTGTGTGTAATTTTATTTGATCCCACTTTTTTTTAATAATGTCTTTGGTCAGGTTTATAGGGATATTTGTGTAAAGTGAAACCACATCTAAGGATATAAGTAAATGATTTTCTGGTAGACTAATTGATTTAATTTTTTCTTTAAAATGCCATGAGTCTTTTATATAATATTGATTTTGGTTTATTACATTATTAAGAATATTTTTAAGATATTTTGAAAGTTTTTCAAAAGGTGATTGTGTACATGATACGATTGGTCTAAGTGGTATTCCGTTTTTATGTAGTTTGGGTAAACCGTATATTCTAGGTGGAATTGCGTTGTGGATCTTTAAGTTTTTAGCTGTAGTAGGTGATATATAGGTTTTATTTTCCCAGTGTGAGATTATGTCGTTACTTGCTTTTGGTATATATTAGTGGGGTCATTCTTAATGATTTTATACGTCGTGTTGTCTTGTAAAGATCATTCATTTTTTTATCGTACTCAGTAGATTTCATTATTACTGTTTTGTTTGACTTATCTGGTCTTAAAATTTTGTCAAGTCTGGATAATATTTTTTATAAATATTTTGTTTTTCTAATTTAAGCGACATATGTTTATTACTAATCTTTCTAATGGATTTTAATTCGACTTGACTTTACAAAATGGAGAACCATGTAACAACATATCAATGTGCATTTTTCAAGCATTACAAAAATTGGAAAAGATCTGTAGATTTATGAAATCATTAAAGCCAATACTCTGTTTTTGCGCATTATTGATAGAATTATTTTCTAAATTTAAATATATATCTTAAACTTACTTATAACTGATACAACAAAACATATTAACATGTTGCAAAATCAAATAATGAACATAGATCAAACTCTAAGATCGTTTTTACCAACCATAAATTTACAAAATTTCTTAAGCAGCCAAAATCTAAAATATGAAAAACTTTTAAAACTATCAGGGAAAAAAACACAAACAAATTTGACATGCTAATAAAAAAACAAAAAAATTTCCTATCAATAATGCGCAAAACAAGATTGGATTGAGAATTTGACTGATACTGTCATCCCAGATTGTGTCACGGAAATTCTCAGTTTAGGACCAAATTTTGCAATGCCTTTCGAAAATCCCACCAAAATACCAATACCTGACATTATTACCAACATTGAAGTATCAATCACAAATTTACAATCTAGTGTAAAAGACGACATCCGATCACGGTGCTGCAATTTAATAACTAACCATAGAAACAGAGCTGGCCAAACCAAAAAAATACCACGCAAACTACCTTATGTCGCAAATTAAAAAAACAAAAATATTTATAAAAAATAATCCAGACTTAAAAATTTTAAGACCAGATAAGTCAAACAAAACAGTAATAATGAAATCTACTGAGTACGATAAAAAAATGAATGATCTTTTACAAGACAACACGACGTATAAAATCATTAAGAATGACCCCACTAATATATACCAAAAGGCAAGTAACGACATAATCTCACACTGGGAAAATAAAACCTATATATCACCTACTACAGCTAAAAACTTAAAGATCCACAACGCAATTCCACCTAGAATATACGGTTTACCCAAACTACATAAAAACGGAATACCACTTAGACCAATCGTATCATGTACACAATCACCTTTTGAAAAACTTTCAAAATATCTTAAAAATATTCTTAATAATGTAATAAACCAAAATCAATATTATATAAAAGACTCATGGCATTTTAAAGAAAAAATTAAATCAATTAGTCTACCAGAAAATCATTTACTTATATCCTTAGATGTGGTTTCACTTTACACAAATATCCCTATAAACCTGACCAAAGACATTATTAAAAAAAAGTGGGATCAAATAAAATTACACACAGATATTCCCCTAGAAGACTTCTTAGAAGCTGTCGAAAAAACATTAAATTCGACCTATTTCTTATATAACGGCAAGTATTACAAACAAATCGACGGATGTGCTATGGGGTCCTCTATCTCAAGTGTAGTAGCACAGCTAGTCCTTGAAGATCTTGAGGAAACAATCATAAATACAAAACTAGACTTTCACCTACCATTTTTCTTCCGGTATGTTGACGACTGCATAACATCCGCTCCACAAGACAAGTTAGATAACCTCCTCAAAACGTTTAACAGTTACCACAATAAATTGCAGTTTACAATGGAAGTAGAAAAACACAACAAAATTAACTTCCTTGATCTAACGTTACACAATAAAAACAAAAAAATAGAAACGGAATGGTACACAAAAGAAACCTGGTCAGCAAGATATTTAAATTTTAATTCCCAACACCCCTTATCTCAAAAAAATCAGTTATCATAGGTCTGGCCGATAGGGCAATAAAATTAAGTGATCCTAATTTTAGAAGAAAGGCAATCGAAAAAGCCAAAAATGCCTTAAGATCAAATAATTATCCAGAACATCTTATACACTCTATTTTTAAAAAAAGAATTCATCAATTTTATAATAGTACACCAAAACCTCAAAAAATAGTGCCAAAACAACACATCTCTCTTTACCATACGTACCAAAATTATCTGAAAACCTGCAAAAAATATTCAAAAAGAAAATATAACAGTGGCTCATAAGGGCACAATCTTCTTAAACAAAATTTCAGTTATCTAAAAGACAAAATTGACAAAAATAAAAAAAGTAATATAATTTATGAGATCCCTTGTAAAAACTGCCAAAATGTGTACATTGGGCAAACTAGCCAGTATCTGAAAAACAGACTTAATGCCCACAAATACGACAAAAAAAACAAAACAGCTCTCACAAATCACACACAAGAACAAAACCATTCATTTGACTTCAATAACACAAAAATTCTGAAAACTGAAAGTAATCCCAAAAAAAGAGAATTTCAGGAAATGATATGTATACAAAAACGAAAAAATACAGTAAACGCAAAAACTGATACAAAAAATTTAAGCAAATTATACTACAATCTACTCAGTTGATTTCTAGCATATTACGTAACTATTAAATTTAAATAATAATAAGAATAACATATTTAAGAAAAAAATTTAATCAACAAATATACTTAAATCTCTAAATGCTGCCACCTGTTACCAATACCATCAAATTGATACTCTACCATGAGAAAAACTTTAAAAAATCTCCGTAATTTTAATGCAGTGGATTAACATATATTTTGTTAATATACCATAGATGTCGCTATCGTGAATTGTTACAAAGAAATAAATTCCTTAATTTTAAATTAAAAAAAAAACAAAAATAATACTCATAACGGCTGATGCCTTTTATTAAGAAATTTTAAATTTGTGTCGCTATGTTTGTAATATGTGTATACAATAATCGTTTGAGTGATCGTTTGAAAATGTGTGTTTATGTTGAATTTTAACAATGACTACTTATGGAAATCTCTACTAATAAGGTAACTATATTAATTTTTGTAATTAGTCACAGCTCTATTGTGTTTTTCTCTTTGTATTGCAGACATTCTGATGAAGGCCTCATACTAGAGAGCCGAAACGTTAATTTTAAAAATTATATTTTATTTAAAAAATTTTGTTTTATCTGCCTTTAAACCCAAGAATACTAAATAATAAAACTATATATATATATATATATATATATATATATATATATATATATATATATATATATATATATATATATATATATAT